>BGPR01003619.1:0-17042 GCA_013235015.1 Araneus ventricosus
TGTGAACCAAACGCGAGCCAAGTCGCCAAGAGAATGGTTGTAAGAAATTTGGCTTAATTCTACATTATTTGGCGATTTTTCGCTTGCGCCCGGCTAACGGAAAAGTACCCTTCCCGCTATAGTATATAGAATACTTTTTTATTCGAAAAATATATAATATTTTCATAATGGAATTATGCTATTTTGATGTTTATGCATATGTTTAAATGAATACACATTACATTGCTTGTATTTTAACAATACAGTTTTGCTGCAAATACCGTAAAATCACATTTCTAACCAGCGGGAGTAATCTCCCCTAAACTTTCTCGTATACTTTCTAAGTGGAGATTCGTCAAAATCTCGAGTTCGAATTTTTTTGACGATTACAATACTTTCTCTCTGTATACTTCGTAGACGAGAAAGTGAAACAAACAAACAAACCTGAAATCAAATATCTGTTGCCACGTTTCAAAAAAATATTACTTTGAAGCAGGTGCGATAAAATAGGCGATGCAATGAATACTAAAGTGAAAATTCTGCTTTGTAATTGAATTCCCAAGAAAACAATTTAAACTACCACAACCGTAACAATTGCAAAAGAGCGTGAATAAAAGATTTGCTGAAATAATGAGATCGGTGTAAATTTTATTTACAGCAATAACAGATTGCTACCAGTACGCATGCGCATGAGAATTGGATTAAAAGAAATTGAATATGCAATTTGAACGCCTCTTTTTGACGGATTTGGCCCAAAATTTTATACGGACCTACATTCATGACGTTAAAACTGTGTACCAAATTTTATCCATCTAGCTATTCAAGTTTTTGAGTTACAGTGTTCACATGACCGCGGACATACAGACAGACAGACTTCCCGTTGACGGATTTTGTTCAAAATTTGACAGAAACCTACAAATTATGTTTAAAGACTATATACCAAATTTCATCTCCGTAGCTCTAATAGTTTTCGAGTTATCGTGTTCACAGACAGACCGACATGATTCCAAAATTGCGTTTTTCGGACTCGTGGAGGTCTAAAACGTGGAGATTCGTCAAAATCTCGAGTTCGAATTTTTTGACGATTTCAATACTTTCTCTTTGTACACTTCGTATGCGAGAAAGTAAAAATCGCATGCATTTTTTTAAAAAAATTTCCATTTTCTGACATTTATTAACGTGAACGATCTTATCATTGAATTGGCAGTTTTCTTTCCTTCGTAGATAGTTGTATTTGTCTTCAAAAACTGTAATAGTATGCTTTTTTCCTTTTAATTGGGAGATGCTGAACTTCCTTATTTGAAATTATTAGAACTTTTAGCCGAAAAAACAAAATGAAAAGAAGGAAACGTGACAATAAAAACCAACCAACAATTGGTGGCATCTTTTTATAAACTGGCAATTCTTATCAGCAAGAGAAAAAAAAAATGATATCATTATTTTTTTACTAGCCGCCTTCGGCGACCAGCTTGTTCGCCGGGAATATGATTTAAATTGAATCTTGAATCATTTTATATTTATGGTTCTCTTAAAAACGTAATTTTAAACTTCAGATTGTGGTAGATATTTAACCCATGTTCTGTTAGTGACCTTGGACCTCTTCTGCTCATTGTCTACATAAATGTTCCTAATGGAGTCAAATAACTGACCGTGTCACGTAACCTCTCATTCCATGTTGTCGGCATTATCGTCACTTTCTTATTCCTCTTGTAAAATCTGCATTTGATTTCAACATTAAAATGACGCGGCACATTTTATGGCCATCGGCATGTTAACTGGATTTAAACATGTTGAGAAAAAAATGAAAATATAGCAGCCAAAACCATTCAACTTAATGGATCTATTTCTTGATGTAAGCAAAGCAATATCTCGGACAGCTTGATTACAGATTTCACAAAAATCTTGATGAAATAAAATATGAAAGCAAATTGTATTAGGATCCTATCGCAGATTACAACAATAAAAGAGAAACATGCAGATAAATATTTGTTTAAACAATGAAAATGTTTTGAGTTGCGTTGCAACAATGAAAAGTATTGTTGTAAATTATGCCAAAAAATATTTTTTTAAATGTATTAAAATTCGAGAAAGAAAAATAAACAGAAATTTTATTGATATCATTGGAAAGGTGATTTTTTGCACTTTCAGATGGCGTAAAAATGATTTTTGTGCTGTAATATTTTCGGAAGTTATTAAGGAAAAACGCCAAAATTTGGCTTAATTTTTAATTAATCGAAATTTTAATTAAAATTTCAAAAAAGGGCTCCGAGGTGCACATTCCCACCCTTCAAAGTATGTTTGTGCCAAATCTCGTACCTCTAAGTCTAGCGGTCTGCCCTGTAGAGGACCAATACACACAGACGCACACACATTCTCCTTTATTATTATTAGAGATTACAATTCATTGGCTATATATGATATATTTCTACAGTCAGAAATCATTTATAGATCATACTATTGTTTAAAATTGTTCAAAATTATCATCGATGCTACAGCATTATAAACCATGGCTCAGAAGAAAAATCAAATCAAGCATCAAGGCCGCTCTAATCACAAATAAATCATTTTTATTGAAATTTATATATTTTTTTCCTTTCTAGTATGAGCTTTTTCTTTAAACCTTTTATTTACGTCTAATTGTGATATTATCTAATATATAAACATCCGTAATCTTTTGTTTAACCTCAGAAAGGGTCAAACATTGACCATAACTGCTGTTCCAATTCACTCCTTCTAGTTGTAAACCTCGACTCTCTTATACTACAATTTCAGCGTTCTTGCCTTAGTATGACGCGGAAGTTTAGAGATTGGGATACCGGCACAGATATCACACTCGTCATCTTACCATTTTTTTAAAATTACGAGAATAAGTGATAAGATATTCCTCGCGTAGTTTAACCCTCTGGCAATTGAAATAAAGGTACCTCAAAATACAGGAACGTCCGAGCTCCTCTATCAAAGATAAGGGAAATTCACTTTCCCCTCAACAACCACAATGACAGCTGGCATGTCCGAATTATACGAAAACTCCCCTCTTCCCCAAACACATCTGGGCGAGCCACTCTAACGAAGAAAGCACGCGTCGCAGGTGTGGAATCAATCACACTTCACGAAAAGGGGTCGAAATTTCCGAGTGACATTCGGACGTTTCGGGCGGCTATCGTCTTTTGCTTGAAGGGACGTATGAGACGGTTCCGTATTGATAGAGTTAAGCTGAGACACAAATTCAACAAAAATGGAGAAAACAGTACTCTTTCTCTGAAAATGGCATGCTTAGGAGGCATAAGACGTCCACATTTCTAAAATATGTTCAATGCAAATTTTCATAATGCTGCTGTCAGCTATGTCAGTCGATTGCAATTCCACGTCTTATTACAATGTCAGTCGGTTGGGTCAAGTTACTCTTTATTCAGATTTACATTTGTTAGATTTGCGTAAAAATTCGTTAGCTAACCCTTTTTTTCGTTCATTGGTTTCGTAAGGAAACCTCTCATTGAGAATTTTATTACTGCGCATGGGCGAAACGTAGCGTCATTTTTCTTTCATAACTAAGAGCCAGACAAATAGGGCAACTTATATAAAAATTCCAGTTCAATACCGTTAGTATTCACAAAGATATTGGCATTGCAAGAGCTAAATTGCTTTAGATCTCTAAGAGAAACAAAACGATGAGGGTTCTTGCACGAATTGATATTTTTTAAAATTGAATCTTCGAAAGTAATATTGAATTTTATTGAGGCTCAATATCCTGAATACCCTCGTATACTTATAAATTAAATATATAATTTAATTCGCATTTCGTTGATAACTTATTCGGTGGAAAAATAGACCGTTACCGTTCATTGGTTTCACTGTGAAACCACATATTTCTTGAAAATAAAAAATGCTAATTTTTTTTCGTTTACATATTTACGATGAGCTACATGTCTAAGACTCATTTTTGAAATAAATTTAGTAGTTTTCGAAACGAAACCTGCAGTGGACTTGAAAGGGTTAATAGATGATATCTCCTGATATTAAATTTTTATGGGAAAATGAACGACAATTTTTTTTTCTATTTTTAAAATAAACTAAACATTTTTGTCAAATTTCTGATTTTGAATGTTAGCAATCAAACTCGGCTTAAACTCCTCAACCAACATATTTATTTCCATTTAACACATTTTATAACAAGTTTTTTCATATAACGTATCTGTACCTCAGAGGTAAACTATCTTAATGCCAATTTTGTCGATTTTGATGTTTTTATCGTATTTGCATCATCCCCAAATCATCTTCGGTCGGCCAAAGTGCCGTAGCTGTAAGTCGAAAAGAAACCAGCGGGAGTGGTTTTTCCTAAACTTTCTCGTATACACCCTATCACGGGTGGGGAAAAAATACATCAAGAGGCAGTAACACACGCCATTCCCTAACACAAGTGGGAAAAAACGTTCGAAGCGGTTGCACCTTTTTTTGCGTCATAGAATGGCGAGGTTAGGTTAACGTCCCGTTTTGAAGCAACACGAGGGCTATTTAGCGACGGACCTCGAAATTTTGAACCACGGTCAGATGACGAGAAAGACACCTGAGCTGACACTCCCCTCTCCAAACTTCCGCGCCACACCAACGGGAGGACGTTTGGCCACTACGTATGATTTATCGTGCAACAGGCCATATACACGGCGGATCTTCAGTGGAATCGGGTTTCTAACCAGCGACCCTCAGGTCCCGAGGTCGGGACCTTACCACTGGGCCACCGTGGTCTCCAGATAATTTTGAAGAAACCGAATATGCAATTTGAACGCCTTTTTTTCAACCGATTGAAACTAAAATTGGGCACAAATCTACATTTAGGATTAGAAGACCACATACCAAATTTCATTTATCTGCGTAGTTGCACATTTAGGAGTTATCGTGTTCAGAAGCATGCGATTAGATAGACAGTCAACGCGTCGACGGATTTGGTCGAAAATTTGACACGGACCTCCATTCTTCATGATAAAACTGTGTACCAAATTTTATCCATCCAGCTATTTAAGTTAATGAGTTATCGTGTTCACATAACTGGGTTACATGCTAATGACTCGCAACTTTTTAACGCTTATCTTCCTGTATACGATCTCAGATCGCTTTCTCTAATTGTCTGAAGCTGGTTTCTGAGTGAGGGAAAGAGAACAGTAGTTATGACGTCCGATCCCCAACTTGAACAGTTTCGGCTTCTGGGAGAGTTGGAAAGATTAATGAGGTGTTAAAGGATTAAAATCATTGATCCATTTTCTTCGGCAATTTCGATGATGGCACTAATCCTAGGCCTTTTGCTGGTACTGACATAAAAATTGAAGGAATTATCTTTTCACAATCGGAAGTCTGAGAGTGAAAACGTAGTTAAAACCCAATTAGCAGTTTATGGACAATGAAAAAGTTCATTATTTCTGAAATTATTACAAATTTTCGTTCGGGCATCGTTGCGCAATGAGGTACCAAATCCAAAGCAACAGCCTGAGGTATAGCTGTTTTCACAAAATAATACAAAAAAATTCTAATGGTTCGTTTTCTAAAAAACTAGGGGGTTACCCTACTCACTCCGCTCGTCAACCCCCAAGCATCACGTTGTGATTCTTTTGGGATCACTACGTGAGCTCGCTGTACAATTATAAGTGCCTGCTAGTAATAGGAAATTATAGATATATTAATTGCTAAAAGTAAATTTATATTATTGAATAGTAGGAAGTTTTAACTAAATTCTTTTTTAAAAACTAAAACTAAACTTTTAATTACTAAAAACTAAACAGTTAAAATTTTACCTTTATGCCATATATATGTAAATGTTAAAAAGAAATATGAATGCTAAAATGCATGAGAAGACGTTTACAAATAAAAATGTTTTTCATCATTCAGAAATCAGGCACTTAAAACTTCTTGGTACACACAATTGAGTGTTTTTTCAACAGTTTCATTAGCCCTGACTTCATTCCAACAAACTTCTAAATATCAGCACTTCTCAATGACTTGTTGCTCAGAAAAGCTTCTCCACATGTATGCACACTCTCGGCAATAATTATTTAGCCAAGAAAGTTATAACTTTTCTCACTGGGTAGATATATATATGTGTTAAAACCTCAGAAAATTTAAGTTTTCGAAAGATGAGTTAACCCATCTCATAAACTTTTTTGCTTAAAAAGGACAATTTAAAGTGACAAATGGCTCTAAATATGTTCAGACTCACTGTTTAGAACTATAACCCATAATAATTATTTACTTTTACCTTTATAGCATTAACAAAACAGCCTTTTTTCAAAATTTTAAAAAAATTCTAAAATTCTTGATTTTGACACAAAAATTTTAAACATGCTTTTTTTCCACAGAAATAATGATCAGAAAATCTTCGCTACATGGATAAAAGAACAGAGTCCTATCATAATCAACTATGTTCCTATAGCTCGGGAATTTCGTTCCGTACACTAAAAAGGCTCGACTCTATTTTGTACATTCAGATTGGATCGTCTTAGGAAAGATTCCTCAACAGTTTCAAGTTGTTCAGCAGTTCTCTTTTTCGACAATTTCGATTTATAATTGAATCTGCAGGACCTAAACTCATTTTGAAAAAATTCGTCGTCTCAGATCAAATCGATAATGATGATGATGATGAAGCTGTTTGAGATGTATGCTCGCTCCTTGGCTGCTTTATCTCAAATTATACAAAGATCAAATTCTGAGATCGCGAAACTAAGAAAAAGTCAATGAAAGTAAAAAAAAAAAAAAAAAAAACATGAATTAAAGGTTATCATGAATATGGCGCAAAAATTTCAGAATGGCGAAAACCTGCTTTTTGGAATGAAAAGAGAAAGAGAAAATCCCTGAGAAAGAAAGTGGGAGACAGCCCATCTCCGCATGAAAAAAGTTTCTTTGAAGTTCAAAACGTTACCACTGAAAAAGCAAGTGTTCCAGGGTTTCTTCAACTTTGCATAAAGTGCAAAATGATGTAAATGCAAGTCGGAATCTGAAAAGTTTAGCACTGGTTGGATACGTTTTAGTACGGAATCGAGAAATAAGGACATTCTTGCGACTGGAAGGAAAAATTTGGAGTTGAGATCGGTTTTCATTTAAAAAATAAAATTCGTGGTAGTATTTTGAATTTATCCATTCATTTTTGGCTTCTTCTTGAATATAATTTTTCATAGAAAGTAATAAATCTTCATGTGATATCCATTGAGAGATAGGGAGCTTGGTGCTTTACGGGCCAAGGAGTCCACGAATTCGTTTTCAGTAATGCCTGCATGTCCAGGGGTCCAAACAAACTCGATGGATTGAATGTTTCCAATAATTTTGTAAATTTCATGGCCGAGGAATTTGATTACACTTTTGGAATGAATATTCGAACACTGTAGTGCTTTTAATACTGAGAGGCTATCACTTAGTAAAACGCAATGTTGATTATCGTTGATGAGATTACTGATAGCGATAAGTATTGCAAGGGCTCCACTAGTGAAAATGCTATGATAATTGGAAACGGAACCCACCAGGAAGTATTTATTGAGAAATTTTATGCCACTGTTCATTCTACAAATTCAAATAAGAATGTTGGCAGCATTTGTTGAAAATTATTGCTTTTATCAGATTTATCCAAATTATCGCTCATCTTCTTTTAAAAGTCAGCTGTTCCCTAAATACTTTTTTTCCAAGAGAGGGCACTCACAACGCCATCGTGTATTGTCGTGTCACATTCTCAAAATTATTAAATTAGTATGTACTTAAAAATAAATTAATTCATGTCACACTTTCAAAATTATTTATGTACTTTAAAAATTAATTCACTTGGAAGTTTTAATTTATTTCAACGTAACTCTGCATTGCAAAATATTGTCGTATCACACTTCCAAAATTATTAAATTAGTACGTACTTTAAACATAAATTAAAACTTTCATGTGAATTAATTTTCAAAGTATATAAATAATTTTGAGAGTGTGACATGAATTAATTTTTTCTAAAGTACATACTAATTTAATAATTTTGGAAGTGTGACACGACAGTATCTCAAAAACAGGATACAATGTAATAATAAACAGAAGAGTACCAGACACAGAGTTAAGTGCTCGACATTAACTACAAACCACTTCTAGAATAGTGTTTATTCACGTCAAATATTCCAATTTGCTAATAAGAGCAAATTGTTCCTCATAAAAAGAATTTAGCATTTTTTTATTGCAATATCTGAAACTCTGCACCCCCATGACAATACTTCGCGTACTTCGATATCTGATTTATAAGATGAACAATTCTTTGTTGCTCTTACCCGAATAAGCTGTTCGCCATCATTTTCCATGGCAGTAATTCATATACTATTTTTACTGAAATTAACCTCCAATCTGGTAACAGGGAATGAAATAGTAATATTAATGACGTAACACCTTATAGTCAGCATTTCGAAATTGACATTGTCGCAAATGCGGCTGGGTTTATCTGCGTAATTAGTACTCAGAAACAACTCTAAAGTGTCTCTGCAACTTGTCAGATGACTTTAGAGCTTAATTCAGAAGCAGAGACGGGAAAAAAATCAAATATTTCCTTAGGACTTGTCCCAGGTCACCGTTAATAATACGCCAGTGTGTCAGTGGTTCGATAATTGCCTTTTTTCACTAATGATACTTCCGAGCTAGACAAAGGGCTATTTATGATATTCTGGCGCAAGTTAAGTTAGAAATATAAGAAAGCTGCAGAGTAAAAATCTATACCTGTTAAGAGATTCAGACTAGAGATTCAGCCAATAAAATTTTAAATAAGTGGCTAGTTAGAATGAGTTTGAGTTGTTGTTTTTTTGCGCAGAAGCAACATTTGGTTTTGCTGCGAAATACTCACGAAAACATTTATATTAAACATTTTAAAAGGTATAAAATCGAAATATAAAAATTGTGCACAAAATCCATGTGACTAAAAACGTAAAATCATTTTTGAAGAGGAAAAAACGAAGCCATGATAGATGCATGACGGTACAAAAAATTCATAGCTAGGTATATAAAGTTAAATATCATTATAAAATTCCATATTTTTTTTGGAAAACTAAAAAAGTTAACACGAGGAGCTTCGAAAATCAAATCACTCAAGTTAGAATGAGAAATCTGAAAAAAATGTTCGATCAGGGCGGGAACAGTCTGCAAGGATGGCTAGTTAGAACACTGGCTGATAGAGTGAAACAGCAATATTTTTAAATGAGGTCAATTCATGTCCACGTGATATGTGCAAATTTAATTTTGGAATTCATTAAATTTAGTCAGTGCCTGCACATCTTGCAGGAGGAAAAAGAACGTAGCGTCCCGACACAGCGCAAGACACACTGTCCTCAATTGACCGAAATACTGTGAAGGGGTCGTCCACAAATGATGTCACGCTTGGAGGGGGAGGGGGTTCGTGAAATTGTGACAGTTTGTGACAAGGGGAGGGGAGGGTAACAAGAAGTGTGACATCACACATTTTGGTTAAAATGAAAACATTTAAAATCAGCAGATTAAATGTTGAAGTTATTTTGAAATTACCAGAATTTGAGGGAATTTTTTAATCGGGGATAAAACAACTTTCATGTGATTTTTTTCTCACTTATATTCCTTTCTTTTCGAAAATGCATTCAGGGTAGGTTCTGAGAATATGGTAGCAGCAAACATTCTTCACCATTAGAGGAAAGCCTTCCCCTGTCACACCCTTGAAATGTCCAACAAAAGATACGTCGCCCCACCTGGGTGAGTGGTAGAACTGGTAGTGGCACAAACAGGTTGATCTTATTGAGGCGCTTTTTTTTAAATTAAATCTGTTTAAGAGTATTTTGTGTTCATAAAGTAAAAATAAGATTTAAAGCAAAATATATCAAATTCCAAAATACTACTGTTTTCAATTGCTCTTTTATATTAATATTTTATTACTATTGTATATCAATTAGTTTTTTGTTGTAAACCTTAATCTTTTTTCATACAACATAAGTACACATATAATCATTATTATTGTTATGCTCGCAAATGTCATTAAAACACATAGTTAAAGTTTAAAAATAAAATTTGAAATATGATCTATAACGTAGTGCTTTGTTTCTGAACTGCAAGTTTATGTTTATGTAATATAGTATGACATGTGACGACAGGGAGGGAGGGGGTATGGTGAAGTGTGACACTTTGTGACAAAGGGGGGGAGGGGGGTCAAAAATATTGAAAAAAGTGCGACATCTATTTATGGACAGCCCCGGAGAGCAGCACTGGTAGTTTCATCAGCTGCATTTCTTGGACAGGCATGTGTGGAGACAAGATCTGGGTGATTAGCAAGACCTTAGGAGGTGTGGGACCCAATAGGAACCAGTTTTGGTCAACCCCGGTCCCACCAACGACGTTTAATCAGAGCACATGGTATATTCACCTAATATGTCTATATTATGAAATCTTAATCATCTGGATTCATCTATTTAACCTAGGGACCAGGGAAATGTTTAGAGCAATTCCCAAAAATTTATTTCGAAAAAAAAATTAAATTTTCTCTAGATTTAAAAAAGCCACTTCTGTGCACATATTTAATTTATTTAATTAAAATAATTTAATAAATTATATTGAATAACTTTGTAAACAAACGACTGTTTGTTAATATGATGGGATATTTGATTCGCATATTGTGAGCAATCGTGCGTAATTTTAAATATTCGCCATATTGCGAAATCTTGGATCAAGGGCTGTCCACCAAAATCATCGAAATGAAAGGCGTTTCTCTCCAAGTTAAATGCTTATTGATCCAAATAAAATTTTTAAAAACAACACTCCCGAATCGGTCAATTTTGATCTTCGATTGCACATACTGATCTTTCCAAGAAGACTAGCGCGGGCCCCTCAGAAGTGGGGCTCAATTGGAAGCAATTGGTCCAATCGGCTAAATGCCGAGCCTGATTAGCACGTTTGAAGTGGAACATGTCGGAGCACGCAAGGCGGCTGTCTTATATAGTATAGGACGCTGCTACTCAACGCTCTAAGTCAAGATGATTTCCTTAACTGTGTTTGAATACAAACACAGAAGAAGCTGAAATCAGAAGACATAGGAAAATTTATCGCAACCTCAATATTACTTTGCATGCAAAGGCAACGATTCGGTGGCAAAAGTGGAGGAGTAAAACATTCATAGACACGTAAAATTAACCCGGAGTATAAGGCGTAGACAACAAAATTTAAAAACTTAGTTACAAAATTAGCTCGCGTTCTAGAACATTATTTTTTTTATATATAATTCCTAGTTTTAGGCAGCAAAAATGAAATAAATATTAATTTTTTCCCAAAAGGTGCGTGTGTGTGGGGGGGGGAGATTGCTCCCCCCGTCTGAACGACCCCTCATAGGTGTATGACTATACTCAAAGACAGGCCAAGAAGCTAACAGAGATTACTCTATGCTTCAGGCGCTGCACCGATGAATGACGTAGTTGGTGTTTCTACGCGTTTTGGGGTTACTTTGTATTAGAATTCGCCAACAACCAGAAGTAGATTTTCTTTGCTTCGTGACCGCCAACGTTTCGTTCTCAAAGCAAATAGAGAAAGTTGCTTGGATCGATTTTTTTTTACTATTACATTGTTTTTAAGTACATAATTTGTGCATTATTAATTAAAGGAAACCTGAGAAATATCAATAGTAGACACTTGACACTATATTTAAAATAGTATACAGCAGAAGATTCTACGCAAAAAAACAAAAAGAATTGCTTACACCAACCATGCTTTCATGTTATCTTCAAATAAAGGATGCATAAATTTTTTTAATAATTAAAAGGAAATTTAATAAAAAAACTAAAATATTTACAATGAATAATGCTCGAATAATAATCGAATTACAACTCAAATTTTAAATTATATATTCAGTAAAACTTTTTTTTTCACTCTTCTAATACGGAGTTTTGAGAAGTTAAGGTATGTACATTGAATGTTTTATATTATACAGCATAACCGAAAGTTTCATATTCTATTTTAAATATTTTTCGTAGCACTCTTATAATATTTTTCATTGTATGCAAACATTTTTTGGATAAACTTGCGCACAAATGAATCCGTTAAATCTAGAGTTTAACATTTTGTTTTTATAGATAAACAGATTGAGTCAAACATATAAAATGCAAAAAATAATATGCTATGCTATATAAAAATAATATGCAAAAAATAATATATATGTTACATGCTGCCAACACCAAGAGGGATTATTCGCCAAATGTGAGCTCCGAAGAAACAGAGGAAAAAAGCTTTTACCCCGAATGCTCCCAAGGTCATCTTGGTTCTCGTCATTTCCGACAGAAGGCGGGAAAAAAAGATTTAAGAAATTAAATAACATACGTTTTGAAAATAGATTTTTATTTCAGAGAATATCGGTTTTTGTTATTTAAAGCAGAATTCTGTTGAAATATGTCAATTACTTTTAAAATACATTAGAATAATTGCAGGACTATTTCACTTGGCGGAAGAATACCATCCATAGCTTCCACTGTATAACATTCTTGAGTTGTCTTGGACTATAACAGTTTATAAAGCCCTGGTATAGAGAATCCAACATCACAGAAGGCTTCAGGTATTTTAGTAAAAATTTCTGTGTAGACGACACAGTAATTGATAGACTTTTCTAAAAATACCGACAACATAAGATATTAAATCATGGAATAAAATTATACTTAGAAAAGATGACAAATGAAAATAATTCTTAAGTGATGCACAGATTTTGATCTAAAGGAGGCCAAATATAAAATACCAGAAAAATAATACAGCAGCCGTTGAGACACACCAAAATGCAAGAGTCATGATCTGACATAAATTCCGGAACACCACCCCATTGCAGTGAACGAGAGCATTGATGGTTTGATCTGACAGGTAGGAATACTATGTTTGCTGAAAATTTGGCTCTCATCGAACGAATTTCGTGAATTTTAATATTCTCGTGAGGAAAGAATTTAAAGAAAATTTAGCAAAAAAAAAAAATCTTGGAAAGAATATTTATTCTTCTTTTCCACAAAATAAGCACCGATGTTCTATGCTGAAAGTATTACAGTAGAATCTCCTTACAACGAAGTGTCCCTACAGCGAATTTCTCCCTATAGCGAAATTCTTAATCGGAAAGTTAAATAACATTCAAAATATTCTCCATATAACGAAGTGGTTGTCTCCCTATAACGAATTTTTTCAGACCTTTATCTTTTCGATTTTTGTCATTTTTGAAGAAAGTTGCTAATTTCTAAGCAAACAAATCGCTCGCACGTGCCTGTTTCTGGAACCACTCGCATTGTTCATTCCAGCGATAACACATAACAGTAGAATGCTATGGGAAGGGTAATGCAGTTGTGGGGACCTGGGTTTCTACAGAGGGAGCAGCATTTCTACGGGTCAAGATTCCAAGAATCGGGGTGGAGTGGGGGTGGAAACAGCAAATGGATGTGACAATACGCATTTTATGTTTATTCGTACTAGTACATATTATTCTCTAAATTGGTGAATTGTCTTCACTTTTGAGCATTTTGTTTATACAATAAAAATTAGTATAATTTTAACAAATTTATAATAAATATTACTTCATTTTCAATTGAAAGTCATAATTAAATATTTTTGAACTCATCGCACATACTAAAAGGTTTGTAACATTTACTTAAACAACTGCAAAAATCTCTAATCTCCGTATAACGAAATTTTCTCTATAACGAATTTTTCAACTGGAACCAAGCGATTTTGTTATAGGGAGATTCCACTGTATATTGTCTTTAACTCCTATAAAACACCATCGCTCTCTGTTCGCGATGATATAAGCAATACATTTAATGTAGGGGGAATAGGGAACCTTACTTTCTGATACACCCTCGTAATTAAAACTCTGAAAAACCCTTTCTTGGTGAGCACCTACTACCCATAAGTAATTGCGTGCCAAATTTGGTATCTCTAGATCCAGCGGTCTGCCCCGTAGAGCATTTTGGACGATTTTTACATCAAGCATGTTGCAGATAGTATCCAGCCTATTACTGATATAATAGCCCGATCTGTCTCTCGGTAACGCTCTGACGTCACCAACAATAAAACTCGCGCCATAGCACTGCGAGACGTTAAACAGCATTATTTCATTGTTAGAGAACCTAAATGTCTGTAATTTTAAATTTAAAAGCGTAATTGTCGTTCTAATTTCAAATTTAATAGCTCTAAAATAGTGAAATAAAATTTGCTATCCATTGATATAAAATTTATCTCACTATGATCAATAGTTCCCGAGAAATGTTAAATTATATTAATCATATATTTCAAATTAATTTCCGTTTTTCAATTCCTACTATTAGTTCACACTCTCCCTATATCTTGTTCAAATTTTACAATCGATTTTAAACTAACTTCCCGATGAGCTGGAGACTCGAAACTTTAAACATAGCTCAGAACTAGATGACAATGCAATATTAATTCGCTTTCTTGTCTGTCATTTCATAGTTTGCATGACGCATGCGCAGTACGTTTTTCATTATATCTCGAAAACTATTAACATTACAGACTTGGTTCTTGGATATATGGATGGCCCATGGGATCATCGAAGCACCCCCATATTTTAGCCATATCGTTGCGCATGCGCAGTACGTTTTTAATTATATCTCGAAAACTATTAATTATTAAAGTAGGAATTGACTTTAATTTTTTTTATATCACTTGTTGAATGGAAAGTAGTAAATTACGACAGTGGCATATCATGCGCTTCATATAGTTTGGACGCCACGATGCATCTCATTATTTAGTGCAATCGTGATGATATAATTTGATAATATTTTTTGGCAACGCTAAAATTTAAACAAAGACATCTGAAGTACAAGGAAAACTGCGAAAAACAACGAAAAATACTTCACACGGAATGTTGCTCACCAAGAGGTTTTTTGGATAAAGAAATATGTAAATAAAAAAAAATATTTCCTTTCATAAAACATATGTTTATTTTATTTGTTTCCAATCAATGTTAAACATTTCTCTCGCATCTATTTAAACACGTCAAATTTGACGGGAAATCTCTCGAATGAAGAGGCAATTTGTACCCGTCGTACCATGACGGGTGATTTTCTAGTAACCAATATTATGTTAGTAAAAAAAAAAACTGTTTGAATTCCAATGCTTTCAAAATGCGGTATATATGATTAAGGGGAAAAATGTTACGCTTTGTTGCAAAAATGATTTACTTAATCAGTTAAAAAAAGTAATATAAAAAAATTTAAAGACAATTCCTACTTAGATGATTCGAGATATAATGAAAAATGTACTGCGCATGCGCAAAGATATGGCAGAAATATGGAGGTGTTTCGATGATCCCATGGGTCATCCATATACCCAAGAACCAAGTCTGTGATGTTAATAGTTTTCGAGATATAATGAAAAACGTACAATGCAAATTATGAAATGACAGAGAAGAAAGCGAATCAATATTGCATTGTCGTCTAGTTGTGAGCTCTGTTTAAAGTTTCAAGTCTCCAGCTCATCGGGAAGTTAATTTAAAATCGATTGCAAAATTTGAATAAGATATATATATATATATATATCAAAACCAACATATAAACACAAAATAAAAACTCAAAATCAGTAAAAAAGGACAAAATGGCTAAATAGACAAAAACCAGAAAAAACCAAAAAAAATTGAAAAATATCATAGCGAGCCGCTCGTCAGGAAGAGAAGCTCGCTCATGATATTAATTTGTGCTTTTTTCTGCTGACGACAAACGAAATCCGATAAAAATTGCCGTCATCCCCTCTAAAAACACAAAACAAACGAAAATGGAAGATTTCTTGAATAAAAAATATAAATACAATTAAGAAGATTTAAAAAGAATCAAATACAAAAATCCGAATACAAATACAAAAAATCCGAATACAAAGATACCTAAAATAAAAAACAGCCGTAACATAAAAAATAATAAAATAAAGCGAAATATGCTTACTATGGCCAGGGAGACGCTACCGCGACCACGAGGAAAAAGAACGCCAAACCAGTTATCGCCGTTGCCAAACAGAGGAAAGAGAAAGAAAAGGAGAAAGAGGCTTATAGGGAGAGTGTGAACTAATAGTAGGAATTGAAAAATATAATGAAAATGAATTTGCATTCGTAAGCTTATCGCTTTCATTTATTTATTTTTCTTTGTAAACTTTTATAAGCATCAATATTTTCATCAACATAAATCAAATGAGAGAGTCTATAAATCCAATCGGGTTAGAAAAACGATTTATTTTCCTTTCGGCTTCAAGGATAGTTTGCTTTCAAATGAAGATTCATCATATATTTCTGTATAATTTTGTGAATGTGAGCTTTCCACACTATATTTTTTCATGCTATAATTTGAAAACGAATCTTTTGAAAATGAAGTTGTTTGGTAGTCGGTCCGGGTAATGAGGAAATTGTTATGTACAGAGAATCTGCTTCCTATGCATAAACATGCTGTAATTCAAATGATGGCCCCAATGTAGAGATCAAATGTAATAAAAGGCTTCTATAGTTGGGGAGAAAATATATATGTAAATAACTGAAATTTTAATGATTTTAACTGCTCTACTTCCATCGTAAGAAGTGCACTTTACTTACTTCAGTCACAAGTCTTATGGGGAATCCACTTTCTGCATGTATTGTCCGTACTAACTGCCCTTGCTCTGTCCGTTGGCAATGATAATGGCCGCATTCATCAGTATGATCAGTATGGACTTCAATATCATCTAAGATGCTAAAATAACCCGATCATCTTTACAATAAATTATGAACCTATATGAATAAAGAAAAGCTTACGTTAATCGTTCAGGAATATTTTGAAAATGCCTCTAAAGTTGATGACATTTCCATACATATGCATGTATAATCTCACCTAATTTATAAATCTATCATTATATATTTTAAATCTTAATGTATTCCAAAATCCACTTCTAAAAACCCACTTGTTCCTTTCCCGTTGAGGTATTAACTCTCATTTTACATATTTATTACTAAAAGATGACCGTTTGTAATCTCCGGTTCACAGAAAATCATGGGGCCTCTTTGGACGCAGACTTTTTTCCAACGTCACGTAACTATTAAAATCCGCAACCTCCTTCACTTTGAT
>BGPR01003619.1:21284-81916 GCA_013235015.1 Araneus ventricosus
CCCCCCCCCCCCCCCCCCCCCCCCCCCCCCCCCCCCCCCAAAAATATTGAAAAAAAGTGTGACATCATTTATGGACAGCCCCCATCTATGTAGATGATAGACCATTCTATCCTCATAATCGTTAACATAAGACAGATGGCCATTTCTTTTTTAATGACACTCACAAGCAGTATTGTGAGAGAAATTAAATTAGATAACTAACATAAAATATCAGCCTATTACATAAAATACAGTTTGATATTCTTTTCATAAAGATATAAATAGGCACATATGCAGAGGTAAGTAGATGAATTGAATTTATCAACAGTCGTAAATTCCACACAGGGTGACAAGGCAGGTTTTGTTTGAAAATATAAATCAATATTTTCCTTACACTGTAATACAGATTATCTATCTATATTTAAAAAGCACAACAAATATCAATTATATAACTCTTTCATACTTTTTCAATCTGTCTTACTGAAATAAAACCAACAATTAAAAAACTTGAACACAAAGCGATAAAATATAATACATTAACACTTAAATTAGATATATTTAAATATCTACTAAAACATCACAGTGCATTTCGATCCAGACTCCAAGATCTCAACTGGGGTTCGCCATTTTCTGAACGAAACAGGCCCCCTCCACGTCCAATCCCTTTGTGCCGCCTCCTAAAATTCAGTGGAAAATCTCCCAGTGCATCTTCCACCGGATCACTGAAGGCCTCCTTGGCCTTCCTCGTCACTGACTCGAAGGAAGAGCCTTCCTTGTCATCTGTCATAAAGCGATCCATCTCGCTCTGGAGTCGGATCCTGCATTCCCTGAACTTTACAAAACGGGCATCCTTGTCGAATTTGGTCTTGAAGTCGTTGCCGACGGGAAATCCAGAATCACTGGCCGAATGTCTGTACTTGAATCGTGGGCGACATGTTGGGGTGCTACGCCGTCTCTCCTCGAAGACCTTGGAAGAGAACTGGACGGAATCGCTTCCGATGGACTCGGAGGAACTGGAGCTGTGGAGGGTGAAGGAGACCTTCTTCATTCTGGAGATGGGTGGGGCATCCTCCAGGAGCTGCCGGCCGATGCTCTTCATGCTTTCGAAGATGCTGTCTCCCTCGCTGCTGGAGCCAGAGTCCACGAAACTTTCAAATTTCTTCTTCTGAAGAGGTGGGATGGTCGAATCACCAGCAACAACTTTGGCCCATGTTCCTCTTTCTATAAGGCAGGATGCATGAATCATAAAACAAATTGAAATTATAATAATACATTAAGAAACATTTTGACCACAACGGTAAGTTTCTGAACTTCGACAAAAATCCATGACACTTGAACATTTTGAATTTAAAAAAAATAAATAAAACTGTTTTGGAATGTTCATGAATAATACAATATACAGGGATGAGATTGGAAAAAAGGTAAAAGACTGAAATCGTACGAGAACAAAAAAATTGTACCATAATTTATACGCGAAAGAAGTGAAACATCAGAACATGCAGCATGATGGAGATATTACACTATAATAATTAATAACTTAATTATTTATAATTCAGTACATGTAAATACGAAAAAGAATATTAAAATATTGTTAAATCATTCACATTGAAAGTTAATAAATAAGTTCAAAAAATCTTTTTTTTTTTTTGCAAAATATGCCACAGAGGTTTTGTTTTCTGCAAAAAGGTGGTACTTAATACTTTGAATGGCACTGAATGTTGGAATGTTGATCCTTGTAGAGTTTGCTGATATAATATTGATTCATCAGTAGAAGATGAATCAGCTAGTTTCCTTGCCGGTGGAGTTAAGCCGCACGGTCGAGCATATTTTCCCAGAATTTTCTTTCGAAAACGAAAGATAGGAAGGTTTCTTTTACTTTGTGTATAAGCGGAATTTTCGGAAGAAAAAGCAAATTTCTGCGGGGGAAAAATCGGAAATCCGAGGGGGGGGGGGAGGAAATTTTACAAGAAAAAAAAAGATAAAAAAGCGGAATTCCTCCAAAATAACAAAAACGCGGAAATCCACCAAAAAGCGGAAAAATCTCATCCCTGAATATACTTCATTTACTTTCATGCTTTGATTTATTATGTTCTAAATCACAATTCGAGACAAGAAGTAAAGAAGAAATGTTTCTATATAGTAAATTTTATAAACATTTCACTAAAATATTTTCATCAAAGTCTTGTACTGTAGTATATTTTGATATTCATCTCATTTTTTAATATTGCTTTTAAATTTTATAAAATAACCATTGATGAGAAAAGAAGTTGATTGAATGCAAAAAGCCACAAAATGAATCACATTATCTGGAGAGACAATTTTTTAAGCTCAAGCTGGCGCCAGAAAGCAAACCATTTCAAAACTAGATTTCTAATTCCTTTAATTTGATGCTTGGATAATATTTGTTTTCAAACATTTAGGAAATAAAAGTATCATTTTTCACCAAATAGGCTAATTAAAATGACTGGAATTGGTCTAAAACCAGTGGCGAATCCAGGGGAGGGGCTATCGGGCTACAGCACCCCCCCCCCCTCAGAGCCAAGCCAGAATTCTTATTATTAATTAAAATCATTACAACTATTTTTTCTTAATTTCTCTCTTTTAAAAAATAATAAAAACGTTTCAAAATTGCTTTCTGGCTTGACAGGCTCGAAAATTTTCCTACTTTTGTAGTCATTCCACTTGTACTTATAGCTTTGACGCGGTCGAAGACATTTTTTGGCTAGTTATTTCATTGTAATTTTTATTAAATTATAGAAAGTATTGTATTGTTTTTTATTATTCTTATTGTCAGGTGAGTAAAGTCTGTAAAGTTACAGAGTTTTTGTTTACTTTATCCTTGAGGTTTGACATTCGTCATGACGATACAAAATTTTTATGACCTCAGCCCCCCCCCCCAGACCCGAATCCTAGATTCGCCACTGTCTAAAACCGTAACAAAAATTAAATAGCAAATGAATTTAAAAATCCTCAAATAAAGGAATGCAATTCATTATATATTTAATAATTTAAATGCAATAAATTGTTTCAAAAAGAAAGAAAATCTTAACGGGCTTTATAAACTAAAGAAGAATTATGCTTGAAAGGCCAAGTGGTTACAGTTTATAAACACCAACAATACTAATGCAGTATTTAGAAAGAGAAATGCATATCTCAATGCTCTGAAGTTTTATCTTTTAAACTTTTGGCTAACATTCTCCTTAAATATAAGATTAAACTATGAACAAAACTTATGTGGCTTGATTTCAGTTTAATTATTATTTTACAGTCAATCTTCACTCCTTTTCATCAACAAAAAATAATTTTTAAATATAGATAGAAGAATGAGATCAACTATGATCCTTATCAGATCAAAATTATAATACAAATACCTTCACAATAATTTTTTTTTAAAAAATAGTAATTACTTATTATTAAAATATAATGACCAAAAGAAAATTTAACATCTGAATTTCATATGCAGGGTGCGTACGGTCATGAAAAGTGCTTAAAAACTGCTTACTTTTTTTATTTTCATTTTAGAAGGCCGTTAAAAGTGCTTACTTTTTATTCAAAGTTTGTATAGAGTTCTTATTTTTTATCATGGTGCTTAAAAACTCATTATTTTTAAGAAGATGTTATGAGTTTTCTGAGCAAGAACTATTTTATGTATAAAAGTAATTGAAATTAATGAGTTAGCATTCTAATTTTGTACCTCAAAATCTTGTTGCATAAGTAGTTTTGGCTTATTTTTCTGCATGTAGAAATGTTTTCCTGTAACAAGTTAATGAGAATATATTCTAGTCATGACAATAGACTTAAATCCTGTTAAGTTAAAAGAAGAGAAAAAGATGATCATCGACATTAAAGATTTCGCGAGTCCTTACTTTTCCTCTTAAGGTGCTTATAAAGTGCTTACTTTTTTCTACAAATTTGAGTACGCACCCAGATATGGAACACTTTTTAAGATATGATTACCAAGACAGAATAGAATTTGAAAGCATATTCAAATCTTAAAAAACATTGAAAAAAGTCTATCCACCATGAAAAACACTAACATTTAAAATATTATACAATTAGTTCGACAGTTTATTCAATGCTAACCTAGCCGATTTCTAAAAAGGAAACTATTATTTTATACAGTATTGACCCGATCTAAAATCAATATATCCTTATTTATATATTCTTTTCCCCCCTTTTTTTTGGACCAGATTCATGTTAGAATCTTGAAAATGGCAAAAATGGGATGCTATAACGCAAAATATTGTATCCGTTACATTTAACAGAAGTGATAAACAAAATTCACACATTAGTTGCTTTCAAATACTTTGAAGCATGCTACCCTTTGATCAATGTTAGGCTAAAACAATTTTTTTAAGTAGCAAATTTTGGGAAAAGAAAATGTTCATGAATGCTTCAAAGCAGGGCCTCCTGAACATCTTCACTAACAACTCCTTTTCAAATTTTAAAACTTTTTCATATTCATTCATATATTCCTATTTTGAAATTTTCCTATTCCACCAGGGAAATTTTTGGACACCAAAGTTAGAAGATAAATAAGGAAGCAGAGTATTAATAAATAAAATTTACAAGGAAATTTGACTTAAAATATTTATGTGGTAAATGTAAATAAGATTTTAAGATAATTTTTTGAACTATTGTTACATGCAATTGTTGCAGAATTTGAAAGATGATCCTGCGAAATTTCTGTGACAATTCTCGTGATGCAGTCAAACTGAAACTTCGAGCAGTAATATTATACTAGGAGTAATAATATGATCAAAACTGATCCGATTTCAAAAAGTTAAGCTTCTAAAATGCTAATAACTAAGAGACAATAAATATTTCACCTGTTTTGCCCTGAGGCAATGAAAAGGATTCTGGAAGAAATCGATTTTGCCAGACATTTGGCAAAACAGGTGCGCTTTTGCAATGTTGGGCACTCTGTTTCTTTCTGCTCTGAGACAGTCCACGTAGGGTGAGAACGACTTCTTTCTGAAGAGAAGTGTTGCCTTCGGCCACAACCTGATGGAAGTGTTGAGTGAACCTTGGCTTCTTCACAATAGACTAAATAACAGAATGAATACATCACAAATGAAAATCACAGTTCAGTCAGAACAAACACACAAAAACCAATCTCATTGACAATATAAAATAAAAAGAACTTCTGATGTCTAGTCTACATGTTAGTTCCCCGTATGTTCTCGTAGATAATATTTGATAAGAAAAGAATGAAATAAATGTATGTATAGGCAACTACTATTGTTTCGTATAGCAAAAGTTTTCATACTATATCATTTATTCTATTCAACTTATAACATTATTATTAATTAATTCAATAATTAAATTTAAAGAGCTACACCTATAACTTATGAATTATTTTAGTTTCATTTTAACTTTGTACTGTATGGCAACCGGATATGGTCAACAAAAAGATATTGTTACAAAGCTATAAAGTCGTTTCCTTAAAATGCTAGACTTGGTGACAAACTTGGCGATAAATTTGGCGACAAAAGGAATTTTCTAGAAGGACCTCGACCTTCGACCGTCAACCTATTTCTAGTGGTTTCATGAACTTTCTAGAGATTACGTCACTTCCCACATAATGAAGTCACTTCCTGTTGAAAAGGATAAAAGGCAAGCTCTCAAGCCAAGAAGAGTCAGTTGGATTTTGATCAACAAGCAAGCTGGTGAGCTAACAAGAAACCTTTGAGCGCTGTATTGAGATTTAATGATAATGTCTGTTGTGAATTCTTACTAGTGCTACGTTTCTTTTCCTAGAATATTTGTAAAATAAAGAGCTTTATTTTTTTAAATCCTGCTTATCGGATTGCATTCACGTAACCCACAAGACAGTTTCGTTACAATATGTTCTGAGAATTTTTGTTTTATGTGATCTTGTTTCTGTTGGTTGAAGAATAGAAATGCAAAATCAAAACTGCTTTTGAACTTAATGAATATTTATTTTTGTCTATTTTCTTGATTATATCATTCATCTGGAGATCTTTTTTGATCATTTGAATGATTTTAAGCATAAAAGGCATCCGTGGAATTAATTTTAGCATTATTTGAACCTATATAAGAAGGTGCCTCTATAACACAGTTTCATAATTGGGCTAAATACTTAGCA
This sequence comes from Araneus ventricosus, assembly GCA_013235015.1. Lineage (NCBI taxonomy): Eukaryota > Metazoa > Arthropoda > Arachnida > Araneae > Araneidae > Araneus > Araneus ventricosus. The sequence goes on from BGPR01003619.1 coordinate 27,373, forward strand.
GGGATGAGATTGGAAAAAAACCATAAAAGCTGAAAATAGAAATCTGAACATTTTACGTGTGAAATACGTTTTAAGTAACTTGAGCATTTAAGTGCGATAAATTATTATATACAAATATATATGCTTGTGAGTGGGTAATTGTTTAATTACATGCAGGGCTAAAACCAGCAAATCAAAAATATAAAGGACACTTAAAAATTACATACGACAAAAAAGGAATACCAAATTAACAATGAAATACTAATCATACTTACAACTGTTATTTAGTCAACTAATTTGTAGCTAGAATAATAGTAAAAAATGAAGATTTTGAATGTAAATGAAATTTTTTTTTTAATTTATGACAGTAAGCAATTAGTTGCATTCTACTTGGTTTTCAACAAATTTTTCACTTTAAAATGCAATTATTTTGGTGAAAAAATAATTTTCTATCACATGGGTCTTTTTTCTTAGCATTTCTTGCAAAAGGAGGTGCAGATATCTTTTAATTTTTTTAAGAACACAGATCCCAAGATCAATGTAAGAAAAAGAGGGGGAAAAGCGGATTTTTTTTTTTCGGAAAAAGAAAAAGCGGAAATTTTTCATTTCAAGAAAATAAAAAAAGTGAAAAAATCTCACCCCTGACTTAGAGAAATTCCAGAATAACACAGAACATAATAAAAGCTTTGGAGGGGGAGGGCAGATGACAGATTTGTTAGAAATGAGATCCAGAATATGCAAATTTATTTTATTAGATAACAAAACCGATGAAAACAAAAAAAGTTCAGGACTTTATTAATGCAGAAAGGCTCAGGTTTAGCCAAACAGTCATAGTACATTTCGTTAATTAAAATTTTCCCACAGAAGAAAATGTGAAATTTAAAAAACAGCCTCGTAAGAATTTAGCCCCAAATAAAGAAATTAATAAAGTTAAAAGCAAGAAATCTAAAATAATAATATTTTTTACAACATAATAACAACAATAAATTAAAGTCAAGATAATTCTGAAGGGAAAAAAAAGAAAATGTTCCTCAGTTACCGATGCTAAATAGCAATAACAAAGAAATCACTTAATACATATTAATATGTCATGGTTTCAAGCAAAATTGCCTTAGAAAAAGATATCTCTCATAATTATTACCCTCTTTCTTATTTATTTAGAAATTTAACTATTTTGTTTTAAAGGGGTTACTCATATTTGGATTTTTTTTTAACATCAAACCACCAATAAGTTTAAATGACAAATAACTAACATGGTAAAATAAGAGTTTTTAAAATTATATGTATATTTAAGTTTTCATGAATAATAGTGGCATTAATTCAGTGTTATATAATCTTAGGAACTGTACCAGGTGCAGGTAAACTGCACCAAAGTGCAGGTAATAAACAATTTGAGAATTATAATGTGCATTTAATTCAGTTTATTAGAACAATTACCAATGGAAATTAATATGCAATAAGAATAAATAATTATTAGGTTAATTAGAAATTAATATGGAAACAGAAGTAATGCTACACAGCACACAACTATTCAATGCATAAAACTTGAGAAGATAATGAATCTTGCAATTATTTCACATTGTAACTCCATAAACTTTAAAACCCAGTTAAAATATGCTTTAAAAATTTCACAAATTATTAAAAAAATTTTTATGAATCCAACAAACTAGCTTATGTTTATACATAAGCTAGTTTGTTTTTATAGGCAACCAAATTCTATTTTGTTTTAAAAAATTCTACATAAGCCATTTCAAGAACAGAAATTAAAATCCACTACGAAATACAACAGCTTATAAATGATAATCAATAATTCCAAACATACTTTTTTAAAAATGCACGTTATTTAAGGTATCCGACTGGTTTAAAATCGTCGTTTTTGATGAAATTATCAAAAAAAAAATTATGACTTCATTTTGTAGCCTATTTAATCAGCTTTCTAAAACTGTCTCACTTTTTACTCTACGTGAATTACAAATGGAGTTACAGCTGTTTTATTACCGAAATGTAAGCATTATTTTAAGTTGCATGAAAACTTTAAATGTGTTTTCTGAGAAATGATATTTTTGAGGAAAACTGTCGACCGTAACAATGATTTCTCAAAAAGTTATTAAGTATTGAAATGAAATTTTCTGAGATTGTTTTCTGTAATATGTTTGATGTTTTCCTCTAAAAACTAAGGTCAATTTTAAAATCAAATATTATTTTTAAGTGCTTAAATATAAACGAAAAGCATTTATGAAAAATTACCAGTTTAGTAACTATGTTCAGGTATTTCAAAACTATTTTGAAGTACAAGAAATATTTTAGAGCATAACACAGATCCTACAGTACTCCTACAAGGATTTATGCATATTTAGAATATGATTTTGTCTATGGCTGTTAGCGTAAAGCAAATATTTTAGACATTTTTCTTCAAATTTCTCAGTTTTTTTAAAAAAAATATTATTTTGAAAGCCTAATTTTACAATATTTTCATAGTTTTAAAACATATGCAGTTGAAAAATAATATTAAAAAATATATATGTTATTTTTCAAAAAAAATGTCTCCGAACACAGTCGGATACCTTAACAAAATTATTCAATTCAATACATAATTACGGTATATTAAGAAGACACTCACAATGTCCTTTATTAGAAATCATAAAATAATTATTTTAAAACAGAGATATCTGAAAGAATTTTCAAATAAATAAAAATAAAACAATCCAACATTTAGACTTACTTCATAAGTAACAATGCAAGAAACAACAGTGTCTGGCTTTATTCCAACACACCAACGATCCATAACAAAAGGAGGCTATGTAAAATAAATCAATAATCAATGCTCAATTTACTAAAAGCACATCTACGCAATTATTAGTACTTATAAATTATTAAGAATAAAAGGCAAGGAAGTTTCAGGGTTTTTTTTTTAATTATATTTTTTTAGAAATGAATTTAATTCTAATATTCAGTTTAAATTTATATTTTATTTTAATACAGATTTAAAGAAATGCTATGATTTTAGCATACTTTTTATAATTAATTTTATATTTTCATAGAAATTCATAGGTAATTTTTGATTAATATATGAAATTTTGCAATGAAATTGAAGTGTGATAAATTTATTTCTTTGTGACTAGAAAAAAAAAGTTAATTGTTGTCAAAAGTATTAAATCATGCAAAGATTAGTGTCTTTAAAAGAAGTCTTATGTAAATGCAGTGATCATCATAGTCTGTTGGCTCCAATAATAGACTTCTCATCTGGAACCCCTTATATAAAGTAACAATTAAATTTTAATTGACAAAAAAATATAATTAGTTGTTGCAAAAGAATAACCATGCCTATTATTACTGCAATATTTAAAAACTTATTTTGATTACGACAAATATGATAGTGTCCATATTTACAGAAAATTCATCAGTGTTGAATTAATACGCAGACGGATTCCCATAATAGTACAGTTTAAAACAGAAACACAAACTTTCTTTCTTATTACTGTCTTCATGCATTTCCATCTGATAACTATTTTTAAGAGCTGTGTGTATAATGGGATCTCCTATTTGGATAGTCATATGAAAAAATTATCATGACAGAAATACTATTAGTATAATATCCTTTACCTTAACAGTTTAAAAATATTTTAAACAGATTTTACACACTGCAAAAAAATCTGCACTAGATAGCAATCACATACTTGAGTTATTCTAGATACCGGCAGCCCGGCGTGCCGACACTCGAAGCTGACCTCCTTGATGCATGCCACTGTGGTGAGAGGGCTGTCACCTTCATCCACCTCCACATACATTTTCCATTTATGCTCTTGAGGTTTGGATCCGAGGCGGACATGGTTGCCAAAGAGAATAATCAGTCGCATCGTGGTGGGTCGTATGGATGAGGAAGAGGCACTTTGCTGGACAGTCTTAAATTGAAACGGTAATTAAAATACACTGCAAGAGCACTGATAACACTGGGCAACAAATTTTCAAAAAGTTCCTACTTCTGAGATGAATATAGTCAATTTCTAATAAATTCAATGTGCCGAACACGAATATGACAAAGAAACAGCTTAAATGGCTACGGATTTTTTTGTAATACGTACGTATTGTTTAGAAAAATGTATATATGTACATATATTATAATACATGTTAGGAATACCTTAATCTGCTTCAGACTTTCGATTGCTTTTGGCCTGTCGCTTGTAATGGAAGTGGGGAGCATCTCTGATGAGCGTCCAACATTGCCATGGACCAATCCCCCTGGTACTGTTTTCCCACATTGGCAATGTTCTGATGAAAACGTTCGCCGTGCTCATCACTGGCCTGCAGCAGTTAACAGGGAAGAAATTCAAGAGGGAGTCCAGAAAGTGGATCTTTAAGGACATATTGCAGCCGAAATCTTGAAATAAAGCCAACATATCCTCAACCAGATCCTTGTGGTTTTCGGCCTTGTCATTCCCTAGGAAGTTTGTTGACACTTGATAGAACACATCCCAAACCTGTTTTTCTTTACTTCGAAGAAGTCTCAAACTTGGAGTCTCTGAAAAGCTGTTTAATCTGAATCCCCACAAAAACGCCTTCTTTAATTTTTGCTACACTGAGTCGAGGGAATTTTTCATACAGGTACTTGAATGCTGGTCCATTCTTATCCATGGCTTTTACCAAGTTTTTGACAAGGCCAAGCTTGATGTGAAAAGGAGGAATGATGATTTTATGCGGTTCTGCGAGAAGTGGGTGCTTTACATTCATTTCTCCAGGCTTAAAAGATGCTCCCCGAGGCCAATCTCTCTTGATGTAGTGCAAAGCGATTGCTCTGCTGTCCCATAGACAAAGAAAACAGCAGTTCTTTGTATATCCTAGCTGCAAACCCATCAACAGAGACCTTACCTTCAGGTCAGCACAGATCTGCCAGCCATACTTACTGTAGTTAATCATGACCAGAAGCTGTTTTAGATTGTGGTAAATCTCCTTCATGTAGACAGCATGTGTGGCAGGTATGGATGGAAGCTCGTTCCGTTATTCAGCAAAACCGCCTTGAGACTCGGTTTTAAAACATCTATAAACAGCCGCCATTCATTGGGCTCATGTGCAATGCGGAGTTCTTTTAGTAGGCCATCAATGTCGCAGCAGAACACAATACTTTCTTCTTTTCTAAAGAAAGATTTGAAGAACAGACAACATGTGTGAAATGAAGTTACTTGGACATTTTCTTCGAGAAGATTCCACTGTTGAAGTCTTGAGGCCAATATCTCCGCTTTGTTTTTGGACAGATTCAAATCGTGAACAAGATCATTCAGTTCAACCGAGGTAATTTTATGTGGAGAAGATGTTTTATCAAAGCACGAAAAGCCACCAGCATGCTTACTGCCACCACTGTATTTATCTTACTAAATTCCATTATAATAACGGGATGTATTATTATATTAACGGGATATATATATAGGATATATTATTTAAATATAATAATAAATAATTAAATAATATAATAAATAGAATAGAATAGAATGCATATATTCCATTATATTAGAACACCTTTATAACACAAAAAACGTAAATATCTCTGCAACGAGAGCCAATCAGCTTTTTTCAATATGATATTCGTGTTCAGTATGTTAAATTCATTCAAGACTGGGTACTTTCACCTAAGAAGCAATTTCATTGTTGCCCAGTGTAATCAATAATTATGAATTAATCATGTGTTTTTTTCCTATTTATGCACTGAACAACAAGCTGAAAGGTTTGGTTTTAATACAAATATCTTTGCAGAACTAACTTTTTTAGTGAATATGATTTCAGAATTCACTTACTTGTATTTGATGAGGTAATGACATGTGGTTTGAGGAACTTAAAATCATACTTTTTTTGAGTAGTAAACGGTCCCTGATTTTTATATTTTTTTCTAGTCATTTAAAAGCCCAGTAGAAATATTATGAATTTGTACTTTAATCATATTTTCTTTTAAAAACACATTATTAATGGCAAAGATATAAAACATAATAAATAAATACTCACTTGTTCTAAAGGAGGAAAATGCAACATTCTCTTATTATGACTTCTTAATTTACCTATTTCATCCTAAAAAAAACATGTGGATTAGCATTAATAATCAGCATTTAATTAACAAATTAAACTTGTATATATAAAGTAATAACTGAATTTTTAAGTTTCACTAATTTCATCCCCACAATTATCTTACTTTGTTTCGAAAGATATCTTAAGATAATTAAATTATAATAATGTATCTATGCATTAACTAAACCACTTTTCTTTTGCAGCAATCTGTAATTTTGTTTTTCCTTGTAACTGAAAACTGCAATATTTCAATTAAATTCCTTTCATGAATGAACACATATGATTCGCAAGCATTCACTTTAATACATGGGGAATAAAGAAAATTATTTATAAAACACTTTAAAATATGAATTGATAAAAGAAGCAATTATTTAAAAGTAAGATTCCTCCCATTCTTCATCTACTTATGCTTTCTTCTGTAAGGGGCTGTCCATAAATGATGTCACACTTTTTTTCAATATTTTTGACCCCATTTGTCACAAAGTGTCACACTTTACGAGACCCCCTCCCCCCCTTGTCACATGTCACGCCATATTACATAAATATATATTTGCAGTTCAGAAACAAAGCACTACGTTATAGATCATATATCAAATTTTATTTTCAAACTTTAACTATGTGTTTTAATGACATTTGTCAGCATAACAATAATAATGATTATATGTATACTTATTTTGTATGAAATAAGATTAAGTGTTACAACAAAAAACCTAATTAATATACAATAGTAATAAAATATTAATATAAAAGAGCAACTGAAAACAGTAGTATTTTGGAATTTGATATATTTTGCTTTAAATCTTATCTTTACTTTATGAACACAAAATGCTCTTAAACAGATTGAATTAAAAAAAAAAAAAAACGCCTCAATAAAATCAACCTGTTTGTGCTGCTACCAGTTCTTCCACTCACCCAGGTGGGGCGACGTATCTTTTGTTGGACATTTCAAGGGAGTGACAGTGGGAGGTTTTCTTCTAATGGTGAAGAATTTCTGCTGCTACCATATTCTCAGAACCTACCCTGAATGCAGTTTTCGAAAAGAAAGGAATATAAGTGAGGGAAAAAAAATCACATGAAAATTGTTTTAGCCCCGAATAAAAAAATACCCCCAAATTCTGGTAATTTTAAAATTTAATCTGATGATTTTAAATGTTTTTATTTTAACCAAAATGTGTGATGTCACACTTCTTGTTAACCCCTCCCTCCCCCTTGTCACAAACTGTCACAATTTCACGAACTCCCCTCCAAGCGTGACATCATTTATAGACAGCCCCTGAACAGGATTTTCTTTTAATTTGCAAGCACGGCTCACCATTAAATGGATTCTATGCCCCACTGTAGACACTCCCATATCTTTTAAATCCTCAGATGTCATGAGTAAGAGGCGTTTTCCATTTATCTGCTGCTCAAGAAACAAATCAGCATACTGATCCAAATCGTTGGAGTTTGCTAATATAGAGAAACATACAATGTGTAATAGACAGAAGATTGCAAACATATTCAATATATTCTCATATATGTTCAATATACAGTGGTACCTCCGAAAAGCGGACAGTCACGGGACCAAAAGTTTTGTCCGTTATTAGGAGGTGTCCGCTATTGGGGAGGTCAAACTTTTTATAAAAGAAGTTTTTGCACTTCTGTTTGACATTTGATTGAAAATTAATTTTCCCAGCCATCCATTCGAGGTCTTAAAAGTTTCTAATCCCAAACTTCCACCCACTTCTCTGGCTTTTTCTTGGAGCAAAACACCACTTACAGGAATGTTCTTTGCACTAGCAGAACAGAACCATTTCATCAACACTTCGTCAATTTCGCTTGTTTCTGTCTTACAAATTTTCGTTCGATTCAGGTTTCCTTCTTTTATTCCTTCTTTATCCTTCAAAAGTTCACTAATCTGTGTTTTACCAACGCGGAAACGTTCGGCAAGGCTACGAACGCTCAACTTTTCCCTTTCAGCAACTTCCAAAACCTCAATTTTTTCTTTCAAATTCAATCTCTTCTTATTCGACGCCATTTTAACACGATGTTAATCAGTTTGCACTGTCACACTAAGCTGAATAGACAAGTAAAGTTTTAGCCTCGCCAGTGACAAACGACCAAGCCCCCCAAAACAGATTTTGCGCCTCTGAATTCCAAGAAACACGGAGAGTTTTGGAAGAACAGGAAAAAAAAAGGGTGAGGGGGCAGAAGAATGCCATTGTGAACATTTTAGGGTCGAATTCCATTGTGTGAAGCATGGAAAGCAGGAGTCGGGAAAAGTTCGTTGTAAAGACGCATAAACATATATTTTTAGTTTGCTTGTTAGAATAATTTTGAAATGTTTGCCAAAATAATTGAAAGCTTTTCAAAAATATCTGTCCGCTATTCGGAGTGTCCGCTATCCAGAGGGAATAACATGGATTGTCCTATATAAAAGGACTGGGACTCGTAAAAATATCCGTTAATTAGAGGTGTCTGCTATTCGGGAGTGTCCGTTAAGGGAGGTACCACTGTATATGTATAATTCAATATATATAATATGTCATCTCAATATAATATGTCAATAATATGGCATCATATATATATATATATGCCATCATATATATATCATCATATGTGATATCATATATGATCATCATATATGATATATCATCATATATGATACATGATATCAAATCATCCATGATATCATATCATATAGATGTGATAGTGATCATATATTGATATAGTGATCATATTATCGATATAGTTATCAGTTATTGATATAGTTATAGTTATCGATACCGTGTGTGTGATCATATGTCATATCATATAGATATGTCATCATATATATATATATATCAATAATATGGCATCTCAATATAATATGTCATCTATATGTCTATAATATGTCATCTCAATATCAATAATATGTCAATTCAATATATATTTATATTTCAATATATTATATATGATTGCAAACATATCGATGTCATGTAGTATGGTAAAAAGCAAACATTCCAGACTGCTTGATTAATGAGTTTAGTTATAAGGCAATAAAAAAAACCATGTTCAGTAATTTCCAATGTGTTTCAAAGCATCACAAATATAACTGACTTAAAAATGAAAAAGATAGAAATATGAAAGCATCTTCAAGTTCCCAAAGGAAATAAATTTGACAGCTAGCAAATAACCTAATGGTAAAAGAAATCAAAAACTGCAACTTCAAAAATTAAAAAAAATACGTTTCAAAAAAATAAATGTCATTAGTTTTCTATAAATAAAAATTTCAAAAACTGATAATACCATTTTTAATTGTTCAAACTAATCAGAAGATATATTTACAAAATCGATTTTTCAACATTTTCTGAAAACAATTACTTCCTTTTCAAGAAAGTACAGAAAAAAAGTGGGGGATGTGAAACTGAATTTTTATTTTTCCCCAATGACTCACATAATATAAAAATTACATGATATTTAAACATACTAAATTTAAAGTAAATTGTTTCGAGGGAAAATTCTTTCCATAAAAGAATTGAGGTTTACCTTCCAATCCTAATTGTTTGATCCACAGACACTAAAAAAGGAGAGGAAAATGTATAAAATTTATTTTTTAAAAAAATAGATGAAAAAACATTTGTATAATATAGAGTACACATATACATACCACATCTTCAGATGTCCAAGTATTTATGTCTAATTCATACAATTGCTAAAAAAAAGAAAAGGATAAAAATGCTACATTAGTAAGTATTTTATCTATCAATATACTATGACTTTTATCATGTTCAATAAATGTATTTTAATGCAAATATATATATAAAATGTTTTCGCTGTTGTAGTCGTTAAATGATTAAACAGGCCGAGTAATTCTAATTTTCATTTTATTATGGGAGAGTGACGAAATGTACGTACATCTTCATTTAAGTTTTGAGCCAAAAGTGAATAGGAAATCCCTGCTTTTTCTCAGGTAGGGATTTAACAGATAGACACGTGATCAAAGTGAAGGCAATAATAGGTATTTTTAGTATATTACGTAAGTGTTTTAGGGAAAATGCATGGCGGCAATAAGCCGCCGATTTCGCGAGTTGTGTGCACGTGGAAATGATTAAAATATTCTTTTAGTAATAAATATGCCAAAACGAGAGATTTAATATACCTCCAGAGCGGGAAAAGAACGAAACTGGAGTTTTAGAAAAGCGATTTTGGAAAACATTAAGATTTTAAAATATATATTAGAATTTGAAATAAAATGAAGCGAGATTATTACATATATATATTTGTAAAATTATGATATTTTCCTCAAAGACACAATAGCAATCAGATGGATCTTCAAGCAATTACATTTTTATTTTCAGAGCAACATTGAGCTGTAATTACCATGTATTTCTTCTTCCTGTCCAACTTTTTTTCTTTCTCCAGAAGTCTCAATTCCCATTCTTCAAGATGTTTTTGTTTTTGATTCAAATCATGCTCAGCTTTTTTCATTAATTCTAAAGTGGCTTCAATTTCTTCTCTGAAAGGGAAACCAAAATCAATTAAAAGAAACCACAAAGCACCAAATAAGCATCAAAAGTGAAAAAAAAAAAAATCAACTGCTAAGGAAAAACAAAGCCATGCAAATGCACAAAATATACCAACAAACACATGACCTACATATCTAAGTAACTAATTTAAAAGCAGAAAGTATCACAGACTGAATTCCCACATCAGACAAAATTAAGTTTTCCCATTCTCAGTACTTGTTATAACTTTGAAAATCGAGATCATATTTCTACACAATCAATGAATACACAATTTTTCAGTTATACCGATTCAAAAATTTGATAGACTTTGGGAGAAACAAGATATACTGATTTGCAAAAAATATATAACACACAAAATCAATTAATCACAGTTTTTCATCAATTTGAATTAAGTTATTTTGCATTCAATAAATTAATTTACAATTCATCCATTAGTTTAAATAATTCCAACACTATGGCTTATGTAACAAAAACTAATATTTGAAATACTCAACAAAAAATTGAAAACATCACTCTAACTTCTTCATATAATACACTATACAAGGAAGTTCAAGCCACAGCATGTTACAGTGAAATATCTATGTCAATTCAAACATTATGCACACTGTCATTTCATATGCATATTATATTGAAATACAAAAAGAGTTTGCATCCCTGTGAAACTTAAATGGCTATTCACATCTTGCGTTTTGAACTGGTTAATTTTAGCATCTTTTTTCATCTTATTAATTTACTTGCTTATAAGAAAATAATTTACCTCCAAACACTCTTTGAACTAAGATAAAGAGACAGTTCATCACAGAATGCATCTATAGGAAAAGAACAGAAAAAATATATAAATATAGCAACAAATTTAAATCAACAAAATAGCAATAACAACATCTTATTTAGTAAAAAAGAAATTATACTTGAAATAAAAAATTGTTACAAAGCTATAAAGTCATTTCCCTGAGATGCTAATCTTGGCGACAAATCTGGCGACTTGGCGGCAAAGGGAATTTTCTAGAGGGAACTCGAACTTTCAACCTATTTCTACTGGCTTCATGAACTTTCTAGTGATTATGTCACTTCCTGTTGAAAAGTATAAAGGCAAGCTCTCAAGCCAAGAAGAGTCAGTTGGAATTTGATAAGCAAGCAAGATGGTGAGCTAATAAGAAACCTTTGAGCGATGTGGTGAGATTTAATGGTAATCTCTATTGTGAATTTTTACAAGTGCTGTTTGAATACTCGTGCTAAGTTTCTCATCTTAGAATATTTGTAAAATAAAGAGCTTTATTTTTTTAATCCTGCTTATTGGATTGCATTCACGTACACCCACAAGACGATTTTGTCACAATATCTTAAAGAATATGTTTTGGTGATTGAAATTTTCAATAAGTATAAGAAAAGTAGGACAATTTATGACTTCTCTAATCTGTTATCAACAAGTCAAAAATAGTTTTACAGATTTAGATTCTAAAAATCCCACAAAAATATTCTAAGCGCTTTATTTGAGTTACATAATTTTAGAATAATATGAATTCCTTCCATCTAAGTAGCCAAGATAGTTTTCAATTCATTCGAATTTTCTTTCTCTTTTTAGATTTGGAATATGTAAAATATTGCCATTTCTTCCCTCCTCTTCTAGAAGGATGTCTACTTTTACTTCCAAATCTGTAGAGTAAAAATTAGGTTAAACATGTTGGTAAAACAAATAATGTTACAAAATCAACATTTACAATTAGCCTACAAAGTGAGACCCTTTCTCTGCAATGTACAAGTAGGCAAGTAGAAAGGAAGTAAAAGATCCACATGAATGTAGCCAAATATGTAATGAAACCTTGAGATCAGCGCTCATTTGGGAATGGGGTGCAAAACAGACTGTTTTATTTTTCGACATGAATCAAAATGTAATTTTGATGAAAAGTTTTAAAATGAAGTGAACTTTTTTTTTGTGTGTGTGTGTTCAGATTCTTATTTCAATTCCTAATAAAAAGTTCATATTAGTATTACATTCTTTGCAACCTTTGAAGAAAAGTTTTAAGAATTTATTATGAACTCAAAATTGTAATTACTGTAATATAATTGTAATAATTATAGACAAAATTAAATTTCATGTTTTTAAATACTTTTAAAGTCCAACAGATATACAATCCAATATTTCCAGTTGCTATTTCAATTTTATTGCCTGTAACATTTGAAAATGTGTTGAAGGAAAAATATTAAAACAATAATTATTATTTTTGATTGTACAGTATCTGATATGAACAAACACTTTCATTCTTTATAGAATACCAGAAAGAATTTATAAGCATAAAAGTTTTTATAAGTTTCTTTAAATTTATGCTTTACTTACACTGAATAATCATAATATGCTTTTATTTTCTTTCAGTTAAACGATAACATGGTCACAAATTATTTCAAAATCAGAAGAAATAATACTTCTTGTTGATATTCATAAACATACCTATTGAACAATTCATTTTTTTAGCATCATAAAAGTCAAAATAAAAAATTTCATAGTAAAAAAAGAAAGTAGATAGAAATTATCCAGGAGCACATTCATAATTTTAAATATTCCAATTCCATTATAGAAAACTACAACCATGTGCTCAAATTTGAAATTAGATGAAAATTTTAATGACAATAATTTTGAATCAACATAAATAAATAAGTTTTTAATTTTCATAAAATCACTTGACTGGTTTTCATATAGTATCAATATAACAGAGGAAGATATGTCAAAAAAATTCCTATTATTGAAAAGGTCCATTATTTCAACAATAGCAGCTGGTAAAAGAAAGTATGATGTTATGAATGGAATCCTCATTATTTAAAAATATTATGACTGAATAGAAATACTAACCATCATTTTGCATAGAACAGAGAACTTTCAAAATTTCAGAAAAAGTTGGTCTTTCCTGTAAAAGAAAATCAATGATAATATATACAAAAAAAAACATCCATAATTTGTATTTAAACTGAAAATAGAACAGTGAAGGCTTTGCTTTTAATATGTTTTAATGTATAAGAAAAGAGAATGTTAATACATTATACAATAGAAAAAAAAAGACAAAGCGAAAAAACAAAATGGAGGAATTTGCCTTTTTGTATGATGTTTGACCCTTGACAACGTACAAAAAGCCAGATTGCTCCATTTTGTTTTTTTGCTTTGTCTTCATTTTGTTCTATTCTCTACATAGATTTTTGGTTGCAGCTGCATTTGCATGTAACTAATAGATGTATTTTTAAGATAAATTTAATTTATGTGTACTTTTATTTGATTTTATATGCATTTTTTCTTTTGGGTAATTTTGAAATATTGTTTTTCCATTTTGTTTTTCCACATTTTTACTTTAATCTATTTTAATTTCTTTTGTAAATCCTTATATTTAATGTATGCACATTCTACAATTCATATGAATCAAGTTACTAAATACTAAATAAACAATTATACTTAAAAATACTTACTGAATAAGAAAATATACTCAAATAAAAGAAAAAGAATTCATGCTTCAATTGAATCATAGAAAATAATAGGTGATATTAATAAATTTATTTCTTGACATTTTACTTTGAAGAAAAATATATATAATTTGGAAGCTACATTAAACTACTGATAGAAAATTTCCAAAGAAAATTTTAAAAATATCAATAAAGTAAAGAACGCTGAAAATAATGAAACTATAGCAAGATAAAGAATAATAAAGAAATGATAAATCAAAACATATAGCAAAGTAACATATTAAGCTAAAAAATTATCAATTTTAACTGAATTTTTTTCTTTAATTGTGAAAATAATTTCAAGTTATCAGCACATATAAAAGTAATCATCAGTCTTAAGAAGAAAAATAAGACATCAATGATAACAAAGATAAAGAAATTGTAAAGTTAAAGTATATAATTTAAAACCATTTCAAAATAAATGTTACCTTAGGATCAGTTCTCCAACAAGCAGTCATTAGTTCAGCAAATCTTGGTGGACAACATTTAGGTATTGTTAATCTCTAAAAAATGAATCTGGTTGAAAAAAATGCATAATGTATAAAAAATATAGGAAAATGCACTTGTTTGCTTTTAAAGACATGCTCAAAAGCTTATCAAAACAGAAAAATTAGCAAAATAAACTAATAAAAATAATGTTAATCAAGTAATAAAAACCACTTATTGCACTAGCATCTGCCAGCAATAATCTTAGTCTCACAACCATTTTTAATCTTTAACTCTGATTTTATCAGCTTTTAAAACTTATATTTGGGAAAAAGTTAATCACTATGTGAATTAAATACATTCAAACAATAATAATAATGATGGGTACTTTTCCGTTAGCCGGGTGCAAGCGAAAAATCGCCAAATTTCTTGCAACCATTCTCTTGGCTATTCACAATTGGCGACATTTGCGCCCGGCTGAAGGAAAATCGATTCGCGACTTGGCTCGTGTTTGGTCCACTTGTCAACATTTGCACCAAATCGCTTCGCTTGACGACTTGGCTCGTGTTTGGTTCACAATTGGCGGCATTTGCGACCAGCTAACGAAAAAGTACCTAATGATGCTTGAATCTAACCATTTATTGATGAAAAAATTAAAGGGAGTGAATCTCACATAACACACATTTTATACGATTTTTTATTACATTGATAAGCCAATTTATTCAAACTTTTGAATAGTAAAATAATAATAGATAATTCATAAATTATGCAGAGAAGAAAAAAAAAATTTTCAAAAATTTCTGGTCATTTTCTGAGCAAAACCGAGAAAATGCAACCTGCTGATCAATTTATTATATCTGGAAGACAACATATTTCAATTAAACGTCTTTATCATCAAGACTTTTCTTGTAACAAGAGAAGTCAATTTGATGTGATCATAATATTGATGTTTTCTCCACTATTAAAATAACTGCAGAATAGTATTTCCTAAAATCTCAACCTATCTCTAGAAATCAAATCTTAGAACAAACTTTAAACAAAGAGGGAAAATAATAAAAAATTAAACTATTACTCATGGATTGGTAATATGGCTGACTTAAGTCAGAGATACTTGAATTTCAATGTTATGTTATTAACAAAATATCATTACACACAATAATAGCAACGAAAGTTAGAAGTGATGAAAAATCACTGATAATTTTGTGAATTCTATTTCTATTAAATCAAACACCTATTCATACCAAATCTATAATAATAGATGAAAAAGGGTCTTTAATAGGATGCAGCTGGGACATGTAAACCTTATGAAAAGTAACATGGAAGAGCTGCTATGCTTTTTATTTTAAAATTACTTGTCCTGGAAATTAGAACTTCAAAATTTAAGTTAAAAAATATAGAAAAAGTAAACATTAATAAAAATGACAACAATACACCTTTTATGCGTACAAACGCAGCAGCATTAAGTGATTTCATCATTAGAATATTCCAAAAATTTTATAAACAGAAATAAATGTATTTACAAACAGAAATAAATGTATTTACAAACAGAAATTATCAAATAATTAAAACACAAATAAGAAAATTAGAAAGAAAAATACAATTAGAATGAAAGCAAAATGGAAGAAAATTGGAAGAGAACTAAAATGGTGATTCTTCCTCAGAGGCCACACGCCATTGTAGTTCTAAAACAGGACAAAAATTTTCTGAATAAAGGAATGACCATTAGTCAAAAAATTATTCCTTTATTATTTATAAAAATTATTCCTGGAAATATTTACTTAGATTATTATAAAGCAAACAAAATTACAAATTTCTCTAAAAAGTATACCTCTTCTTTTTCCACAACAGCCCAAGCTACTTGAAATCCCTCTATTCCTTTGAAAGGCACTTCATGAGTTAGCAGCTCCCATAATACAACACCATACGACCACACATCACAGCTTTCGGACACGGGAAGGCACTGAATAACCTGTAAGATTTCAGATGTCATAACCTTCAGACGTGACACAGGATTGCAACAAAAAAAAGCTGAACTTCATAAATAATGAATCGTGACAAGCATAAATACCGAAAAGTAAAATAAGTGTAATTAATCTAACAATAAAATAAATAAATTTATACGAAAAGTGCTTAAGATATTAAAAATATTGTACAATTATTATATAAAAAAAAATAAGAATGATAAAATCCGATGCTGAAAAAGCAGAAATCCGCGTTTCCGCAGAAATGTGTCATGTCTGAACCTTAAATGTTTCAATTTTATAAATATTCTGTTCATATTCTTTTTGTCAATATTACATTCACAAAAACAATAATCAATATTTCAAAAACTGATTACAAACCTCAGGTGCCATCCATGGTAAAGTACCTGCCACAGACATTTTAGTAGTACTATCTATAAATCTTGAAGCTCCAAAATCACATATCTGCAAAACAGTCAACATAAAACAATTTGAAAGATGTTACTTAGGAAGTATACTACTACATAAAAAAAAAAAATTTGCGCACATAATTCAACAACAAAATATCCACTGACAAAACAACCTTAATATAAAAAATCATTAAAATATTAGTCTTAAGAAACTTTATAATTATTCACTGCAATTAGAATGTTTCAGAGTCAAAAATATTATCCTATTATTTTCCAAGTCATTATTATTTAAACCAAACAAAATGTAAAAAATTCTTGAATGCTATACACTTCATATCCTGGACTTCATATTTAAACCTTTAAGAGGAGTTGAATAATATTTTCTTAAATTTTATAAGAGAAAGTTGCACATCTCATAATTTAATCATCCACTATCATTAGATGAATAAAACAGAACACCTTTTCAGTGTTCATTTTCTTTAAAAGTGAAACATCAAGATGTAAAATTCATTCATTCACTTCTTGTTGCTCTGCGATAAAATTAAAGACGTTTCATTTTTATTTCTATTTGTAGAAGGGTAAATGTTACAACATTTTTCTTTCCTGGTATTCTGAACAGATAAAAAAAGTATTTTCATCTAAATAATGAACGTCTGATATGCAAAATACAAGCTCATTTAAATTAATCACTTACTTTACACACATAATCAGCACTTATGACAACTGAAATGAAAAGAGAGATGTTTTAACAGAAACTTCAATATATCAATTACAAAAATTGATTATCTATTTAATATATAATGTTTATATCAGACAATAAACATGAAAAAGTAAGTTATGATAGTTATAATATTTATAAATGATTGTAATTATTTCAACAGCAAATTTCAATTCTTATCATTTTTATAAGTTTTAACAACAATTTTTTTAAACTTTTTTAGTAATTGCAAACAGCACTATAAAATTAATAAAATAATAAGCTTTTAATTTTTTTTTAACTTTATGATCACATCAATATTGTTTTATTTAATATAAATTAACTTCTGCATAACCTTTATTTTATAGTTAAAAATATAAGTATATTATGAAAATTAATTTTTCAAATACTTTATGAAATATATAAATATTTTTTAAAAGTTATATGGAATCAAATAAAAATGTATATATTGAAAATAGATTATATTTATAATTGTACTCGACTATCTCAAAACACAAAGAAAAATTATTCATACAACTACATAAAAATAATTATCCAACTCGTAGACTGACACTATCAAAAATTATCACAATTCACATACCATTTTTAGACTTTAAATCTCTATGAATAACTTTGACTGGAGCTTCTTCATGTAAATAATGCATTCCTATGACAAAATGAGGAAAAAATGTAAGTGTTTCTTTTAAATTAAAATTGAATTTCAGAAAGATTGAGTACAGCTTGCGCAAGTAAAAAAAACTGTGATATTCATTAACTATTTATATAAGCAGAAATATGTTCAAAAACCAGCGGGAGTGTTCTCCCCTAAACTTTCTCGCAAAAAGGTGCCGTTTCCCCTTCCCCCGCGTGGCTAAAAAAATTCGAACCTATTGTTACCCAGAATCCAATGACTATCAGAAGGTTTTTCATTATAGCGATTGAAAAATATCTAGGCAAAGAATTCAAAGAGATGCGTAACGATTTTCCTCTCTTACTGGCTCAAAGACAAACTGACGTAATTCGCTACTCCGTAATGAAATTCCGTTCTTCCAGTACGCATGCACATGGAGATAACGGATTATCTTCAAAAGTAAATTATACGGACCAACAGACGGTCAACCCTTTGACAGATTTGGCCCAAAATTTAATACGGACCTACATTCATGACGATAAAACTGTGTACCAAATTTTATCCATCTAGCTATTCAAGGTTTTCAGTTATAGTGTTCACATGACCGTGGACATACAGATAGACAGACTTCCCTTTGATGGATTTTGTCCAAAATTTGATAGAAACCTACAAATTATGTTTAAAGACCACATACCAAATTTCATCCCCGTAGCTCTAATAGTTTTCGAGTTATCGTGTTCACAGACAGACATAATTCCAAAATTGTGTTTTTGGGACTCGGGGAGGTCTAAAACGTGGAGATTTGTCAAAATCTCGAGTTTGAATTTTTTGATGATTACAATACTTTCTCTTTGTATACTTCGTATACGAGAAAGTTAAAAGAGACAAGAAAAAAGAATTTCATTAAAATTTTTCGCTTGAACTTTTCTGGGAATCATATTTAAACAAAATACTTGTTTCTGTGAGAAAAAAAAAGGGGGGGGGGCATAAAATTCATATCAAAATATGTACATGATGGAAAAAAACTGCTCTTTTCCTTAAAAAGTAAAATACTATTAATAATAGTAAAATTTACATCAACACTGTGATTTTTTTAGACAAGAAAAATATTTTTATATTTAGATATAAAGTAAAAATTCATTGTTCAAAATTTTAATGGCTTATACTTTTAACAATAAGCTGAATAATCCTTTTAAAATAATAATAAAATGAGCATATCACATAATAACATAATATTCGTGTCAAATAAATATTTCAGTTTGCAGTGGAAATTCAAACTATCACAACATTCATATAAAAATATATTAAATAAGTCATTCCTTAGTTAGAAAGAAACAATACAGAATGCCAAAATTGATAACTAAACAAATACTAATTTCATGTAAAAAAACTGCACAAGATTTGACATTCGAAGTACAAAGTTGATTTAATACATTATAGTAAAGGGAGAAGAAGGCGATATTTATTTACAGTAAAAGAAAAATCCCAATTACCAGCAGCAATTTCATAACTCCATCGTAAAATTTGTTCAAAATTTAACATTGAGTTGTTTTCTTGCTCTCCCAGGAAAGCAAATAAGGATCCATTTTCTGAATATTCTATAAGAATAAGGTTCAGTTACTGGGAAGAAAGGCAGAATTTTTGAAATGATTAAGAAGACAAAATGAAATTTCAAACTATTAATAAAATATATAGTATCTTACCAGTAATTATGCAATAATTAGGTGATATTGTTACAGCTCCAAAAAACTTAATAATATTCTTGTGACTTAATAAACTCAGCACTTGAGCCTGAAATATTCAAAATAATTAAATATCTGACAGTTTTTGAAAAAGCTCTCATATGTATAAATAATTTTTTAAAAAATTACTTTGTTAAAAAAAAAAGTACATTAAAGGCCTCAGCCATTAAAAAAAACACACACACACACACATAAAATGTTTTCGTTGTTGCAGTCATGAAACAGCCGAGTTGTTAACCAATTTTCCTTTATTATAAAATATTTTGGAGATTGGCGGCCATACCAACATCTTAGATGAAGTTTTCAGTAAAAGTGTGTACAGAAAATCCTCGATTCTCTCGGATAAGGGAATAACAATATAACCACGTGATCAAAGTGAAGGGAATATTGGCTATTTTTAATAAATTACGTAAGAGTTTTAGGGGGAAAAGTCTAGCGTCAAGGAGACGCGTCCTTATTTTCGGTGGGCACGTGAAAGCGATTAAAATATTCTTTTAGTAATAAATATGCCAAACGAGAGATTTAATATACCTCCAGCGCGGGAAAAGAACGAAACTGGAGTTTTAAAGAAGTGATTTTGGAATACATTAAGATTTTAAAATATATAATATTAGAATTTGAAATAAAATTAAGTGAGATTATTACATACATGTATGATTCAGATGCAACAAATGTTAGTTTTTAAGTTAGGTAACATTTTCTAAATCACATTTTCAGTACAAACTAAATTTATATGGAAGTTATGCTATATCTAAAAGTGGAACCTTTAAAGAGGTAGAAAACATAGCCATCAATGACTTTCAATTGATTGACATAACAGTTTGTTTCTTAAATAATAAAAGATTCAGAATTGCATTATTACTGATAATAGGTATGGCATCACACTAATATGCCATTTCTATTCTAAAATAGTATTTTAACGCAGTGAAGCATGCTGTACCACAGGGGTGGGAAACCTTTTTGCACTGAAAGACCTCATTAAACTTCGGCAGTTGGGCAAAAGGCCACATGAGCAGAATCTTAACGGTTATTGTTCTGTAATTATTATTATATTGCAGACTAATATATTATTTCAATGCAAATCTCTACTAATAATAAAAGAGAAAGTGTGTGTCTGTGTGTTGGTCCTCTACAGGGCAGACCACTAGACCTAAAGCTACGAAATTTGGCACGAACATTCTTTGGAGGTTGGGAATGTGCACCTCAGAGCAGTTTTTTTTTGAATTTTTAATTAGAATTTTAATTAATTAAAAATGAAGTGAAATTTTGGCGTTTTTCTTTAATAACTTCCGAAAATATTACAGCAACAAAACCATTTTTATGCCATCTGAAAGTGCAAAAAATTATATTTTCAATGATATAAATTAAGTTGCCATACAATTTTTTTAAATAATTTTAAAAACCTTTTAAAAATATTTTTTGGCATAATCTACAATAATACTTTTCATTGCTGCAACACATTTCAAACCGTTTTCATCGTTTAAACAAATATTTCATTGTGTGTTTTTCTAACATTGTTGAAAGTTAAGAAAATATCTAACTGGATTTTACTTTCTTCTTTTATTTGATCAATTTTTCTGTGAAATCTGTAAAGGAAGTCCTCAAGATAGTTAGTATTTCAAAATGTCTATAGCAATTTGAAGTTTACAACTACTTTTTAAGAGTATTGTGAATATAAAATTATTTATAAGTGATTCAGTTGAAATTTTATTTCTAGTTTATAAAGCTGGTCGCCAAAGGCGGCTAGTTGTAAATAGCTGCTGCTGTACCATCAATCCATTTGAATACATAAGTGATCAGACACAGAGTCGACACCTTTCACTGTTAATGCAGAAATATGTAATATGCATCATACACAATTGTAATATAGCTCATGTTGGGTGGAAAAGAAGAATAATTAATAAGTGGGTCATTTTATTTAGAAAGAACAGAAACATGCCTTTTCATGAAATAGTTATAAAAAAAAAAGAGAGAGAGAGACCCAGATGCTAGCAAGATTTTAAGTCTTGCTGAAAAAAGGAAGAAAGAATAATAAAATTGTATTAGAAAATGTTATACCATACAGTATGGTCTTTTAAATGTTTTGTTTCCAAAGAAAGACTTCTATTTCAGAATTTTCAGCATCTTATTTTTATTCAATTCTTTTTATTAGAGCTGCTGAATTATCATAATTCTTTTTTTATTCTCAATATGGAATTTCTTCTAAAGGTAAATTAACACATTTCATACTAATATTTACTTCTAAAGGCCTACATATCATTTCTACTATATAGAAAGTTTGAAAAAAAATTCTACTTTTAGAAATTTGTACTCTTTATTTCAGAAACCTAATCAAAATATTTACTTCCAGAATGTATTTCTATAGCAGCCTGTAACACAATCCTACAAAAAAAGTATCAATTCCGAGAAAGTATGAGATTTTGAAAAATTCTTTTTACTTTATATACATGACATGGCTTTTTACTTTATATACAAAAGAAATTTCGGAAATAACTTTTACAAAGGCAAGAAATGCTTTTACAATGTCTGTTCATTTAATAAGTATGTTTGCATCCAGAAAATTATTGATTTTAAAATAAAAGAGTAGATATTGAACAGCTTACTTATATTTAACACTTTGCAGTCGATGCCACCACTGTGGCAACAAAACAACCGCAAAGAGTTAAAAAGATATCAATAGATCAATGTCATAACAACTGGTCAAGGGACTTACTGTAAAGACAACAAATTTTTACATTTATTTTCACATTTTTAAAGTTACCATCAGGACTGTACTGAAGTGAAACTGCACCCCTGGCAGAATTGCCAAATGTGTGCCCCTCCCACAATGTGCTACATTTCTGTAAATTTTTCATTCCCTCTACAATCCTCCCAGAAAACCAACCTTCAGTATTTTTTTTCTGCACAGATATAGCAATCTCATAACTTTATTAGTAGGTTTAATAAAAATGTTTTCTTGAAAAATGATACATTAATGAATCATAATGATGAGAAATACTACACATAACAAATTAAATGTATCACTGCAGTAAATAAATTACAAATATTTTCTCAAGGATTTTTAATTTGATCATAATTTTTAAATCAGCCACAGAAGGCTTATTCTTGAATTATTTTTTATTTACACATTAGACCAATCTGACTCTTAACCTAATTTTTTTTATGGTAATTAATGTGCCCCCTTTTGTATGTGTCCTTGGCAGGGGCCAATCTTGCCACCATCCTGGTAAGGCCCTGGTTACCATTAGTGCATAAAGCAAATATTATGCTGTAGGTGTATTTACCCTTGCTAATATGTTGAAGAAAGAAAAGTGAAAAATCACATAGGAAACTAAACTGATACCTCTTTTTCCAACACCAATAACTTCTTAACAGCAACCAATTTATTTTGAGACTTCCAGAGTGCTCTGTAAACACACCCGAAGGCACCTCCACCACATCTCTCATAGAACTCAATGTCGTTGAAGTCGACTTCCACGAAAGGACTCGTGATGTCCGAAGCCTCGTCCGAGCAGGAGCTGATGGTGCTCCCGCCACCTGAATCCTCAGTCATTTCTGAAAAATTAACAGTATGCATTAGCCCTTTGCAGCGCAGTGTGCCAGCTGATAGCACATCCAGTTTCACTCGCTTCTCAACCGTTAAATTCAACTATAAATGGAAAATAATAGGTTTAGGATAGGGCTAATAGTACTCATTTTAAAATGTATATAGCAGCCTTATGAAATTTCTTTTCGGAATAAGAATTATTAGAGATAAAGTTTGGGAAAATTCCTTAACTCAGAGATAAGAATTTTTTTTCAGTTCTGGACGTTTACAATTCTAGCAAATTAATTCGAAAATTTTCCTCCAATATTCTTAAAGTTTTAATTTATGATTTTCTGTGAGATTCAACAATATTTTTTGAGTGTATCAAGGTGGCTGTATCTAAGGGGGGCTTCTCATATGAGGGGGTGACCCCAAAGTGGGACGACCTCCAACCTCGGAATGAAGCAAGTTTTTAAAAAAAAATTGTTGATTCTATGCCTAGACAATAAATTAAACCCATTCATGATGTTTTTTCATCATATTTCAAAACATATAATGCCTTGCGCTATAAAGGGTTAATAAACAGTCTTCTGAGAAGATAATAAATTTCACACACTAATATTAATTGTTTCGCTTTAAAAAAAGGGAGAATGTTGCTCATTGACAATTATTCAATAGGTTAAATAAGTACTTGTTTTAAATACAGTAGGGCATTGATTAACCAAAACAACTGGGGGTATTCGAATAACTAGTTTATTCGTTTTGTATCACATACAAAACTACTTTGCTGTGCACCTACTTTAACCCACCGATTCCTAAGGACATCGAAATAAAGGGACCAGAAAATACGGGAACGTCCGAGCTCCTCTATCAAAGATAAGGGAATTTCACTTTCCCCCTCAAAAACCACAATGACAGCTGGCATTGTCCAAATTGTAAGAAAACTCCCCTCTTCCCCAAACACATCTTGGCGAGCCACTCTAACGAAGAAAGTACGAGCCGTGGGTGTGAAATCAATCACACTTAACGAAAGGGGGTGGAAATTTCAATTGACATTCAGACTCCTATCGTCTTTTGCTTGAAGGGACGTATGGGACAGTCCCGTATCGATAGAGTTAATATACTTGATGTTAGGTATGTTTTACAAATACATTTAAACTACGCCTACAGTTTAAGAACAGAAGATGAAAATTTTCTTTTGCTGCAGAGTCGAGTCCTGTTTTTCTGCCACTAAATTTTGCACACATTTTAAAGAAAACAATTGGCCCACATCACATTCTTCTCGTTACTTTAGCCACTTCATAACCATCTCAAAGCAGTGAAAAGCTTCCTCACTATATGGTCCTTTTTCATCATGGCTCCTCATCATTGCAGGAGTTTTGATCGTCCATGAAGCTGGCAATGATTTCATCCTCCACCAGTAAATGATACCCAGGGTCATTGACATCACATTCTAGCCAGTGAATTGGCATTCTTCAAATCCTGAAGCAGCCCAACCAGTTCTGAATTTGATTTGCCGACTGGAATGGTTTTGGTTAACTGATGTTTTGGTTGACCAAAACATCTGACCAATGCTCTGCTGTATTGTAAATTTGTACATAGAGGCACCAGAAATACATTTATGAAATAGATCAATGAATAGTAAATAAGTACTTTTAGTTGCTCTTGTCTCCTAGGGAGATACCCTGAATATAGGGGATGAGAAGTGGCCTGACTCAGTATGCCAATTCTCGCTTCCCTTGGAGGTACAGCAAAACTAGTGAAAGCCATCACCAATGGAAGGACGTACCTCCTTCAAGAGGGGTTGACAAATGTGCCAGTGATAGTCCTTTTAGTAACCAATTACAGTACCCATGTTACTATTCGTGGTGACTTAGTCATTCTGATTCACCAGACAGCACAGGTTAGGTCAGGGTGACCATTTAATGTTCTTAATTATTCTCATTCAATATTTCTAATACTTCCATCAGAGGTAAAAAGAGAGAAACATAAATGAATATCTTTTATTTGGAAGGAGGTTTGTTTTTGACAGTTTTATTAAGTGAAAGACAGATCTGAACATTGATATTGACCTTTAGCTTAATCAAATATCATTTATAAAATAAATAATTTCTATAAGAACTCTAAAAGTCTTAACAGAAGTTTCTATAATGTTAAAGATGTAAAATTATCTACAAACATTTTAAAATTAACTATATGAATTGAGACAAGGATAAATGCTATAATATGTATTTATAAAACTGCTACATTTTTAGTAAAAGATAAACATAATTATCTATTTTGCATTATTTGTATTATCTTCCATTTTTCTTATATTAATAATGTATTTAAAATAAACAATTGTACCACAAAAACTGCATTTTAGAAAAGCAACTGAAAATTTAAAATTACCTGTGATCACTGTTTTAGGTCAGCAGAATAGTACTGTTTCCCACTTTAGAAAAGATGGAACTTCACTAGCATGATTATGCATAATTCAGCTAACACACAATGAATATTTCACCTACAAATAAACATGTACACCAATTTAGATGAAGCCATACTAACCACTAATAGTATAAATATGAATTATTCACAGCATAAAAACAGTTTTAATAGTAAAAAAAAAGGTTGATAAAAAAAGTTGATGTACTTTCAGAAATGCACACAATTTTTAATAAAAAATATCTTAATGCATTTTATATAATAAACAAATATCTTTGCAAGCAAATAAATCTTAATTCATTTCAGCATAAAAAATTTGCAATTATATTTATTGCAATTGCTATCAACAGTTAGGCAAACAATGAAATAAACGATAAATAAGTTTAATATTTAAAACAATCAATTTTAGCAAAAACTTTTCAAACGAAAATTTAATTTTAAATTGAAAATGGCCACTAAATTAGTCTTAATTTAGATTATATTTTATGAGTGTTATTTAATTACTACTTTTTTTTATCTTCTATTTCTCACATAAAAACAGACATAAAAATAAGCATTCGTTTAAGAAAGTTTGCACGAAAATTTTATTGCGAATTTATGAATAGAAAATTTCTTTTACAAAAAAAAAATGCATTTTATGCTTCGATTTTTGAAATCTACAGCTGATGTTTTGAAAATAAAATGCAAGAAATTAAAAGAAAAATATATAAAAATATTGAATATTCGTCCTTCTCAAATTACAAAAGAATCTTAATTGTCATCATCAGTTATTAAAAGGTTACTAATCCTTTATTACGAAAGGTTAATATCAAACCGCATAAATATGAAGTTTGAGGATAACATATATATTTTTTTTAACAAGGTACATCTAAATCAAAACACATTTAAATGTCAATAAACCATTGGCGCTTTAAGCCTAAACAAAATGAAAAAATAAATCTTTATTTATTGCATACAAAATAACAGAGCGCTGTAGGAACAAAAAAGCAAATAATTACTAGAATTTATCACCTTGCATTTAAACATATCTTGCATTTTTTCCAAATTCCGATGTACCAATTTCGGAGAGACAGTGATGGAGATACCTTTTCTTTTTGGGTTAACAATGTTACTTCCTCCTAGTTCATATTAAGATGAATAGATGGCGCCAGTTTATATGTTCCAGCATTATGACTGAATTCCTGATTTATCAGCTGATCATCTGTCAACAAGGTGATGCAGAAGATATTCTCTCATGTGATCAATAGAATAATGCCTGCAAAAATATAAATAAATAAAATAAAGTGAAATCGGTTAAATACAATGCCTAATATACCTATCTTCATTTTGTTTCTTACAATTTATTAAGAAAAAAATATAAATAATTTATTGAATTAGCATTGCATTGAAACATTTTTATACGAAAAGAGCGATGACTTTATTATTTTAGCAGCCCTAAATGTAAAATCTAATTTTAATTCAGAGGCAACGAGTTGGGGTGGGCATTCCTCCCATTTTTTGCGGGAAAAATTAAATTATTATTTCATTTTAGCTGCTTAAAACTAGGAATTACAAAAAAAAAAAAAAAAAAAAAATCAATAGTGAAAAAGAAAGCTAGATAATTATGAAATTAAATTTTTAAATTTTGTTGTCTACCCCCTATACTGCCGGGTACTTCCAGGTGTCTCTAAATCCCCCCTCAATTCGCCACCCAATCTCCTCTACTGTTTTGACTCGACCCTCCAACTGAAGTCGGAATAGTAAAGAACATTCAAAGATGTCTTCATTTGCTTTCAAAAGTTGAATCAGACAGATTCAATATCATTAAGGGAAATTTGTGGGAAAAGAAACACTTTCCGCATGAAAAGTTAAGTACTTAGAACTAAAAATTACCATAACTTGTAGTAATACAAGTCCAAATATTCTTTTACTCATATTTAGGAATAATTATTGATGCACATGCTTTTCGTCTCTTTCAAAACTTTTAGGAGTTTAATAGTTTTAGAAACTTAGGTATTAAACAGTTTTTGAAGTTGGAAGTGCTATCTTTCAGAAAATTTCTTATTGTTAAGTCTATTTATTTCTTTTCCATCCAATCCAATTTTTTTATATATACTTTTTTAAAAAATTGCTTTGCCAAACATTTCAAACAGGCTCACAAACGGGTTTAAACACTTTTGAAAAATAAATCTCATGTATATGAGAGATAAACTCTATGAAAGACATGCCAAGCATTTTGGATAGTTTTTTATCGTCCCTTCTCCAATATTATCAGTAGTTTTACTTAAAACAAACATATAATTCCGCCAACACTCATGGCGTCTTGCTTCTCACAAACTATAATAGAAAGAGAGAACTAAATACAGTTTATCAGAGTATTTACAGTCGACGCTCGTTATAACGACCACACATTATAAAGACCATTCCATTATAGCAACCAGTGATAAAATCCCCAACTGTGTTTCCCTATGCACTCTATGTTATTTTATTTCCGGTATAACGACCGTCCAGTGTCGTCTAATCCCAATGCAAAGTCCGAATTCAACGGACACTCTTCCCGGTATTTTTCCAAAAAGAACATGTTTCTAAACGTAAATGACCTTGATTATTGCATTGCCAGGCTTCGTAGATGTAGAGTCTTCAGTGTTGCAGTTCAACTTGTACTGTAGAACATTTTTGAACTACAGTCGACGCTCGTTATAACGACCATACATTATAAAGACCATTCCATTATAACGACCAGTGATAAAATCCCCAACTGTGTTTCCCTATGTACTCTATGTTATTTTACTTCCGGTATAACGACCGTCCAGTGTCGTCTAATCCCAATGCAAAGTGCGAATTCAGCGGACACACTTCCCGGTATTTTTCCAAAATTCCATTATTTTCTACTTTAAAATCTATTTTAGAAATATATTTTTAATTGATAAAATTTTATTTTTAATACCAATGATAAAAAAATAATTTGAGTACTTGGTTGGAATCTCTTTAAAGATAGCTTATTTTTACGGAAGCGTACATGTGTACATTTTTTTAATTATATCCACTATATCGACCAATCGCTATAAAGATCTTTTGCTGTGGGACGCAGAGGGTCGTTCTAACGAGCGTCGACTGTATTTGGTAGTGCAATACCAGTTGTATAAGTTCAGGTATATTAACTTTCGTTTTTGAAGCAACTCGAGGTCTATTTTGGGATGGAGCTCGTCATTTTGAAGCGCGGTCAGACGACGAGGACGACACTTGAGCTGGCAACCCCTCTCCAATATTCAGCACCTCACCAGCGCACGGACGTTCGACCCCTTACGTATGATTTAGCGTGCAACAGCCCCGACACACAGCGGATCTTCAGTGAAATCGGGTCTCGAACCCTCCAGCTCCGAAGCCGAGACCTTGCCACTAATCCACCGTGGCCTCACCAGATGTATAAAGCTGGCATTCACTTGAAGGCTTTGTCCTAGGCCCTTTCCCCACCCACCCACTTTAATCGAAAAGTTACTCACGTCATTCACGTAGGCTCCAAAGTGCGCTACTGTAGCTCTTCGATCCCCCCCTATTCCCCCCTCGACGGATTTCCGATTTTCTAGCCTCGTCGCGAGGTCCCAATCTAGATAGGTCCTTTGATGTGCCGCTAGCCTCGCATCGAGGTCCCAAATTGGAATCGGCGCCGCATGAAGTCTTGGATTTTGAGTTCGTTTGAATTCCAACGTTTCGAATCATTTGTTCAAAATTTCATAGGTTTTCGACCTTGGCGATTCGTTTTTTCTTCCCGTGTTCCAAAAATTCCATTTTGGAAGAGATGTGTATGGCCTGCTTAAGACTCTGAAATGAAAAAACTCAGAAATTTTATAACTCAAACTCGGAGTATCGAGTGTGTGTGTGGCTGGCTCTCGTAGCTCTTCGATCCCCCCCTATTCCCCCAAGACGGATTTCCGATTTTCTAGCCTCGTCGCGAGGCCCCAATCTAGGCAGGTCCTTTTATGTGCCGCTAGCCTCGCATCGAGGTCCTAAATTGGAATCGGCGCCGCATGAAGTCTTGGATTTTGAGTTCGTTTGAATTCCAACGTTTCGAATCATTTGTTCAAAATTTCATAGGTTTTCGACCTTGACGATTCGTTTTTCCTTCCCGTGTTCCAAAAATTCCTTCTGTAAGAGATGTGAATGGCCTGCTTAAAAGTCTGAAATGAAAAGACACTACTCCTTGATTTATAACTCAAACTCCGAGTATCGAGGATGTGTGTGTGTGCTGGCCCTCAACAGGACAGACTACTGGACTTAGAGCTACGAATTTTGCCACAAGCATAGTTTGGAGGGTGGGAATGAGCACCTCGGAGGTGTTTTTTTAAATTTTTAAATTAATTACTAAAATTTAAGAGGAATTTCAGCGTTTTCCTTAATAACTTCCGAAAATATTATAGCACAGAAATCACTTTTACACCATTTGAAAATTTAAAAAAATAATATTTTCAAAGATGTCGATGGAGTGACCGAACATTTTTTCTCTAATTTTAATGAATTTTTAAATATTTTTAGGCATAACTTACAACAATACTTTTCATTGTTGCATTGAAATTCAAACCGTTTGCACCGTGTAAACAATTATTTAATTGCGTGTTTCTCTTCCATTGTTGAAAGCTCAGGTACACTATGTGATCAAAAGTAACCGTACATTTTTTTTCCATATTTCTCTAGAAAGGCACTTGAACTTCGACTATGTGATGAATAGGCTTGAACTCACATTTTACAGTGAAGATTCGGTTACGAGGGCATTTAGGGGACCGACCAGAAATTGATGAAGATAAAAAGGGATTTCAGCACGTCCTGTTCAGCACTTTTTGAAATATAACAACATTTGTTCGAAACTGGAACATGCTAAACTTTTTATTTAATCTGGTCAAGATCTCTGTTCTGTCGTCCAAATATAACAGATAATATAGCAACTACAGTTTAAAGCCTCGTGCAGCTACATGTGTTGCGCCTTCTTCGTTAGCGCACGCGGTACAAATCAGTTTATTCACAACTCTCTCAACCTATGACTAATTTTCCATAATTAGAATGGTATTCACGTGGAAGCTATTTACATCCCACAGCTGATGATCGTCAACGTGATCTGATTTGTCCCGATCCTCTGCTTTCCTGAGGACGGATGATGTGACTTGCCGCTTCAGATTAGTTACTGTTTATAACAAGGAAATGCAGAGATATCTTGAAAAGTGCTCTGAATTTTCGAGTACGTTTTCGAAGTACCAGCAGACATTCGAATCTAATCTTCTGCGGTTCTCCCTATGTTTGGAATCCTATAGAATCTGATTGAGATGGAACACCATCTCGGAAACGTTGGAATGATTTACTTTATGGTAACCGATCTGAAAGTCAGTCAAAGAAAGTGTTTGAGTTTTATTCAACGAATTAAGCGGACTGTATTGATTATTTAAAATATATAATTTATTTACAAATATACACAGGCTTACTCACATACGTTCAATATATGCGGTGTGCTGGCAGAAGTTGGGGTTGCTCATGCAAGAACTAAATGCGATGCGAACAGTAAATACTTTGAACACGTAAAAACTGTGATGTTATACATAATCCAATAGTTACTCATGGTAGAGTAGATATGCGTTTCAATCTTAATATAAATACAAGTCATTGTGGGTATGTGGCTATGTTCCACATCTCCTCCTAAACCAATGGACTGTTTTCAACCAAATTTTGCACACTTATTATTCAAGACAAGGGGAAGACACTTATGAACTTTTCTAAGTCCAACAGTTAATTAAACAGTCAGTTAATTAGAAATTAACAGAAACCATTTTTCCGCCGTAACTTCGGAGCAAATTGTTCGGCAAAAAATATTTTTATACCATTTAAAGTTCAAACTTTTACCGGCTCATTGATACCAATTTTATGTATGTGGCATTTTCCTTCAATTTTTATTAATTTTTTAAAGTTTAATAATTGTTAATTACTCGCAGACGATTTTGAAATAACTTATATTTATAGCCACTCCGTTGCTAGGCAACGGTTAGACTTTGAACTAATTTGCCTTTATGTCTGAAATTTTTGCTTATTTTTATAAATATATTTTATATAAGAAGAGATTCAACCGTCAACTTTTAAAAGCCCCAAATTTTATTAAAATTTCAGTTAATTGGAAATTAAGCAAGATTTGGGCATTTTCCGTGATATTTTTCGAAAATCTGTATTATGTCCCAAAAATTATTTTTAAGCATAATAAAAGTTTAAAAAATTAACTTTTCGTGACACAACTTTCATTTCAGTTCAATTCGTTGCCCTGATTTTAATAATTTTTCAAAAATTAAATTGTGTATAAAATTTACAATTTATAATACTTTTTTTTATTGGTGAAGAACAAGAATACATAAGAACTGTTACTAGATCTCATTAGAAGGATTTTGTATGAAGACTAATTTTATTTTTTTTATTCATATTTATTCTAACGCTAACCATCTCAATGAAAAATGTATTATATAATTGTCCCAAAACACCCGTTAAAATCTTTCTTACACTGCAAGATTTATGAACAAAATTTAAAGTACCTCTGCAATAAATACTAATAACTTATGGAGAAAATTAGCTATCGGCTGTTTTAAAAATTCGTCTGGTTCAACTGATATTATCATTTTAACTAAAAAACATTTCAGACGATAAAAGAATTTTGGGTATTGTAAATTTCTATACAAAACATCAAAAATATTACACATGAAAGTATTTTAATCCCGAGCAACGCCGGGCATAACAGCTAGTATATAATAAAATACCAAATGTGAAAATACATGGGAGAGCTGCGATGCTCAAACCGCATGCGAATATGAGATCCAAACAATTTCTGGTACTCTGACAGAGATACAAGATGGCGGCAAGGGTTAGCATAAGCTAGGAAAAAGAGCCAAACTAATGCGTTGTATTGGTGCGAACAGAAAGCAAACATACAATGCTCGACATCAGAAGAACCCAATTCTTAGATGTGAAAAATGAGATATTGCTTAACATGTGAAGTGTGTAGTTCAATAATGCATTCAATTGCAATTGTAACCACCTTAAAATAAAACGGGATTTTATTTACATGTATCATATAACAATGTATAGCAATAACAACATGTAGAATACAGCAACAATTTTTTACTATTGTGTCATGACTCAAAACGAAACGAAAGTAAATACAGTGCCCGCCGCTTATTAAAATCACTTTCGTTCTGAGGACATTTGATTTTATAAAGCGGCCGATTTTATAAACCGGCATATTTACATTTAGAAAAAAAAAAGATTTCTAAGTTAAACTTTACAAATACACTAAAAGTTAAATTAATTACTACATTTATATTTTATTTTAACTGTTTTACTTTACATTTAATATACATTTTTTACTTACAGAAGGGTCTTAAAGTATTGGCGTATTGTTGTTTGAATAGTAGAATTTGTAATTAAAAATTCAACATCGTTTAAAAGTTTATATAAAAGTTTTTGTATCTTTCGATATTACCTCCTCTCTGCTCTAAAGTGCATCGTAAAACATCAAGCGCTTTTCTGACATTTACAGAAGAGTGCAAGTTTGGCACTGCGATTTCTTCATCTTCCGAGACCGATTTCTCCACTTCTTGGTTTGCTATAACTTTAGAATTTATTATGTCTGTTGCAATTTCAGAGTCAGATTTCTCTCACGATGTTTGCAAATTATCCCCTATTGATACATATCGTAAAAAAGTTTAATCCATTCCTTTTTCTTCATTGATGATTATTTCCTCTGTGAGGTTAACAGCCTCATCAGCAATGTTTAGTCCACACTTTTTGTAGCAGTTTGATATTGTTTTGGACGAAACAATATCCCATGCATTGCGAGCATCTTTCAAAACTTGAGAAGAAAGAAAATTCTAGTACTATTCAGACAAGAAAAAGCATGATTTTTTTTCATTTTTTAAACATATGCCCTCCAAAAGCTTGATTTTATAAAACGGCGATAATGATTTTATTAAAGGATGGTTTTAACCTGTTTTGATATTGTAATGATTCTGTTCTTGCAGATTTGGTTTTAAAATGCGGCTGATTTTATAATCCAGTGATTTTATTAGTGGCGGTTACTGTATTTTTTTTTACAAATCTTGTTTCTCTCTCTGTCTTTTTCTGCAAGAGATGAGTGTCAGTTTAAAATACTAGGGTTGTTTATAATAAATTACATTTTAAGAGTTTAATTAGAGAGGATTAATAGGAATAAATATAAGAATGGGATTTTAGTTGCTTAAATTAAAACAAGGAAAGTGTAGAACTATTAGGTTCCGTCTCTCTAATTAATTGAGGCTGTTCATATAAATTTGTTATGTGAAAAACCTATGAAAGGTTGGAATATTATAAATGGGTTGAAAGATGGGGAATATGCTTTCAATAAATTCTCTATAAAAACATAGCACTCGTTAAATCCTCTAAGTTATTACGGGGAAGCCGCTTGTATGGCCCCTAAATTCATGTTTCTTAAGGATGATTTTGTTGTGACAAAGGAATTGGCTGAAATATCAGAGTCACTTATACTCGAAATGTTCGGAGAGTCATTCTGGGATTTAAATAAATCCTCTTTTTCCTGCTGGAAAGAGATCAAGTTCGATATTTTTGACCTGGAAAGTTTATTTGTTAATGCTTTACTTCACCAAAGTGGGGCAAGTTCTTGGCTTGGCTTAGACAGATGGTAGGACGCTATTAGGCTGCAAAAAGTGGCATAGTGGAGAGGGTCTCCAATTTCTCCACAGGCACATTGATTGGAATGGATTAGGTGTAATCTATGTAAGTAGCTAGGGAATGGGGCGTGATCCGTGGCAAATAGCATTGAATTTCTTGACCAATCAGATGGTGTCAAAGAGACTTTCGGAATGAAGTTGTGAATTGCCCGACCTGTGTCACCGATATCCTATTACATTTGCCATTTGATAAGTGATGCTTTTAGGAGTGATACTTTTAGAAATGATTCACCGATATCCCATTCCCTTTACGATTTGATAAGTGATACTTTTAGAAATGATTCATTGATATCCCATTCCCTTTTCCATTTAATAAGTGATGCTTTTAGAAATGATTCATCGATATCCCATTCCCTTTACCATTTAATAAGTTATGCTTTTAGAAATGATTCATCGATATCCCATTCCCTTTACCATTTGATAAGTGATGCTTTTAGAAATGATTTAGGAGCCGGCAGTTTGATATTCACGCATTCTCTCGTAGCATTTTTTGTTAGGGAGTCTGCCATTTCATTCCCACTGTTGCTAGTGCGAGCCTCGACCCAACCAAGTTTCAGGGATGGATTTGAAAGGGGAGCTTGTTGAGCTTCTTGTACCAGAGGATTTGTTGTTTTCAACGATGAAATAGCTTTAAGCGTTGCTGATTCGCTGGGAAGAAGATAATTGCTTTACATGTGAATTTTGTAACTAATATTCTTAAATTGTCATATAAAATACAAAATGTCTGCTACTTTTCCGCTGAAAATCTAGTTTTCCCAATTTCCCATAGAGTTAACATGTGCATCTGGTTTTACCCCACTAAAGGAGTAAAATCGGGTGGTTTGAATTTTTTTTTTATAAAAATGTCATTGATAAAAAAACTTGATGAAACTATGTCTTTTCAGGAGTGGTGTATTCTACTCCGTTAAACAATGAATATTTTAATAAAATTTGACAAGCTCTATGTCAAATATTTTAGCTCCAACAGGTCTTTGAGTCTTAGCTATCCGATTTTACCCAATTTTCCTCCTAAAAGTGCAATTTCCGCCATCTTTTTATGAATTGGTTCGATAAAGGTAGCTCTAATCATTGAGTATAAGAGCAGTGCTATATCAGCATCCTTTCATGTTTGGATTGAGTAGGGGAAGGTGCTGTACCTCGACCACTTTCTTTTCATTGGAAAAAAAAAATGGTCAAATCAAGTCTAAAACCGAAAATTTGGGGTGCTTTAGAAACATCAGAAAATCAGCTTTTAAATCCATATTAGTCCTCCTCTTACTTATCACATAGTAATGTAAAATTTTAAAAAAACTAAATCTTTCATTTTTAACCAACGTGCATCATTAGCTTGTACCTTGGACACCCTGTGATGTACCTTGGCCACCCGACGATGTATCTTGGCCACCCTGCAATGTATCTTGGCCCCCCTGCGATATACCTTGGCCACCCTGTGATATACCTTGTCCATCCTGTGACGTACCTTGGCCCTGGTGGCCAAGGTACATCACAGCCACCCTATGATATACCTTGGCCACCCTATGATGTACCTTGTCCACCCTGCGATGTATCTTGGCCACCCTGCGATATACCTTGGCCACCCTGTGATGTATCTTGGTCACCCTGTGATGTCTCTTGGCCAGGTGATAAAATGTGACATTGTCGCGGGTGAATTCGGTACAAAATTTAACTTTTTAAAATCACTGCAGAATATTTAGGTACAGCACCTTCCCCTATAGAAGAACAGTACCTGACCAAATTGAAACTTGATTATCTTGAACTGAGAATTTGGGACTAGTACTGTTCTTCTTCTCACCGATTCATTTGCAACATACTGACATGATGACTTTACAAATCCTGAATGAGCCGTAAAATGTTTCCCATCCCTGAAGAGACGAGGTCTTCATTAAACCCGTTTTGGCAGCTTCCGAGTGTGATGCTCTTGGAAGTGATCCGGCAGAGTTCGACACAATGACTGATGAGGCAGCAGATTGGAAGCGGCGCTGCCAACTGTTGCAAGGATGCGCTCGAAACGGACTGCAACAGATGCGGATGCGGGAGGGAAACAGCGAAAAATCGCTTCTATTTGCAGCCGGCGGCGTATCGAGGTTCTCCCGACGCCCACGCTGATCTGTGGGTGGAGACACGAAATAGACCTGACGAGAAACCCTTTTTTTCACCTCTTTGTTCATGTAGCAAGCTGAACACAGCGCTTTCGTAAAAGAAGTGTCACCATCAGTTGCATAAGAAATGTCACTTTTTGAAGAAAGTTTTGATAAAAATAAAAAGCTAAGTGGTGAATTTTGTTTCCTTTGCTCAATTTGGTGATAGTATGAATTTTTATTGTTTAAGGATTGTGCAGACTTTTGGTTTTACAGCAAACTTTCGATTTAATGGAGTCGCTGGAGACAAAAGAATGTCCCTAAAGTAAAACGTCTTTTGAATTGTAAATTATGTTTTGAACAATATTTAAAACACTAGAAAATCACCCGTCATGGTATGACGGGTGCAAATTGTCTCTTCATTCGAGAGATTTCCCGTCAAATCTGACGTGTTTAAATCGATATATATGCGAGAGAAATGTTTAATATTGATTGAAAACAAATAAAATAAACATATATTTTATAACAGGAAATATTTTTTTATTTGCATATTTCTTTATTTAAAAAACCTCTTGGTAAACAACATTCAGTGTGAAGTATTTTTCGTTGTTTAACAATTTTCCTTGTACTTCAGATGTCTTTGCGTAAATTTTAATGTTACCAAAAAATATTATCAAATTATATCATCACGATTGCACTAAATAATCAGATGCATCGTGGCGCCCAAACTATATCACGCGCATAATATTCCACTGACGTAATTTACTACTTTCTATTAAAGAACAGAAATTAATTTGAAATATATGATTAATATAATTTAAAATTTCTCGGGAACTATTGCTTATATCGTGGTAAATTTTATATCAATGGATAGAAAATTTTATTTCACTACTCTAGAGCCATTAAATTTGAAATTAGAACGAAAATTACTCTTTTCAATTTAAAATTACTGAAATTTAGTTCTCTAACAATGAAATAATGCTGCTTAACGTCTCGCAGTGCTATGGCGCGAGTTTTATTGTTGGTGACGTCAGAGCGTTACCGGAGGATCTGGGCTATTATATTAATAATTCATCGCTATGGACGAGATATCTCGTGTTTCAGGAATCTTCGCTGCGTACTAAAATTTGACTTGCACAACAAATTTGTTAAGTTAAACACGTTAATAGATGTTCTCAGAATATGTTCACCTCTTTCTTTTTTGATTTATAAATTGTCTCGAGCGAGCACGGTTACTTTTTGCCTTTCTTGGAGCTTGCATCTAACTCCCCCATAGCGATTAACGTGTTAAAGTATGATATTAGTGCTATATAATATTAAATGTAAAGCATTTTATGTCCATATCATATTTTCAAGTGAATCTCCGTACAATATCGTATGAGGAGAATAATAAAACTCAAGAACTTTAGTCTATATTCGGTATTTTTCCATTAGCCGGGCGCAAATGTCGCCAATTGTGAACCAAACGCGAGTCAAGTCACCAAGCGAAGCGATTTGGCGCAAATGTCGCCAATTGTGAACAGACAACAGAGCGAAGCGATTTTCCGTTAGCCGGGCGCAAATGTCGCCAATTGTGAACAGCCAAGTCGCCAAGAGCGAAGCGATTTTCCGTTAGCCGGGCGCAAATGTCGCCAATTGTGAACAGCCAAGTCGCCAAGAAGCGAAGCGATTTTCCGTTAGCCGGGCGCAAATGTCACCAATTGTGAACCAAACGCGAGCCAAGTCGCCAAGAGAATGGTTGTAAGAAATTTGGCGGAATTCTACATTATTTGGCGACTTTTCACTTGCGCTCGGCTAACGGAAAAGTACCCTATATTCTATCTGTAAGATTCAGTAGAGAGCTGATTCAAAGTCCGTAAAATAGGGAGCTTACAGTACTTTTAATTAGCATTTATATTATGTAATGCTTAGTCCATTGTATATAGAATAAAGATAGAAGAAATTCTGTAATAAAGAAATATATTAAAGCCCTTTTTTGTGCACTCTAGTAACAGTTCAATAGTTAGCTATGTTTAAAATAAATATGTTTAAATTTTCTACATGCTGAATTTGGACAAAATTCTTCAACTCAAAGAAATAAGGAAAAGTTTAAGATTACAAATTCGTGAAAGAAGCAGATACAATTAAAGAAATCCTTTTCATGTTCCACGACAATTTCATTAATATCATTTATCATCATTCTCAATCGCTATCAATTTTCCCCCAAATATTTGATCATATTTTCCTCTTTCAGGTCTAAAGATTCTGTAATTTACTAAACAAATATTTGGTAATAATATTTCAAGGAGAATTCAAAGTCCTAAAATGGGCAGCTCTTTAAACGTTATAAGCAAATCTGGTAAATTTCTACAGAGAAAAAATTGTAAAGTTTTCAAAAAAAACTTCGCAGCTGAAATTTGGAACTGTTTTGATCAAATTTGTATATATATATCAAAGAGGATAGTATGTTTGTGTGTTTGTTTTTTGGTTCTTTATGCACGCCCACACAGTTCGACTTTGGCGACCAAATTTGGCACAGTGATGGATTAGCACAAGAGGGAGCTAACGCCGTAAAAATTATTTTAAAATTCGAATTAGATTTTTATTTATTCAATTAAATAAAAAAAATTAAGCAATTTTTAGACGTTTTTCGCCTATAACTTCTGAAGTACTTATGGCACGGAGAGAAAATTATTTTTACATCACCTTAAAGAGAAAAAAAATTATCCTTTTAATGATACCAATTTGTGGCACAATTTTTTTCTCTAACTGTAATTAACGTTTCAAAATTCATTTTAAACTGCAGTTTGTAACAATGTTTTCTATTGCTATAAAATCAAATTTATTGTTTCATCAAATCTTTTATTCACGTCTTTTTACCTCTGTTAAAGTTGAGAAAATATTGCTTTTTTCTGGTCAAGGTAGACTTCTGACTTTCGCTGTTACTTCGTAGCATGCACTTAACTTCCGTTTTTATTTCGTAGCTTTTAACATGCACTCAAACATCCAATGACGTTAGTTTAGTTACTACGTGATGTTTTATTGAAATTTCACAAACTTTTAAATGATCCTAATCAGCGTGAAGCGGCGTTGTGAGCGGGGAGTAAGGGAAGCATAGATGTCTGATGATGATGAAAAGTATATGATTATCTGATTTATAAAACATTTTATTTAGAAGTTTCGCAGTAATCAAGTTATACAGTATATTTGTTCATTGCACAGCTGTATTAGTTATTGAACTATATATTGTTTAAAATAAATGTTCTTTTTCGAATTTTCTCACATTTTCATTCATACCATACTATTATAAGGTGATAAGAAGGCCGTATTTGAAAGTTTTAATTCAACAAGAACAGATTCAAAGAAGATTTACGTTCGTTGGAGAAAGTTAGCGACAATATCTGTAGGGGAAAAAAAGTATGCCGGTATATGAAAAAGTATGGATCCCGAGCAATGCAGGGTTTTCAGCTAGTATTCATTTAAAATAAGACAAAAAAATTTATAACCAATTATTAGATTTAATTTATATTTAATTGAAATTTATGACATAGTATGCATTTGAATACCAATTAAAATTTCAATAGCGTAACCTAACTGGCCAACCTAATAACCAACCTAACTGGCATTCGGGATTATAGGGGGTAGGTAACAGAATTTAAAGAAGTGAGGGGGCAAAAGCCTAACTGACATCTAAAAGTACCCGGTATTATAGGGGGTAGGTAACAGAATTTAAAAAAAGTGAGGGGAAAAAAACCTAACTGGCATCTAAAAGTACCCGGGATTATAGGGGGTAGGTAACAGAATTTAAAAATTTAGTTACAAAATTGTCTAGCTTTCCCGGAAACTATTTCTTTTTTATGATTTCTGGTTTTAGACTGCTAAAATGAGGTACAAATTTGAATTTTTCCGGAAAAAGTTGGGGGTAGACTGCCCCTCCCCCTCGCCGCCACTGGATAATATAATGAGATCAGTCCAAGCTCACATGATAAATGTAACAGTGACCAGCGACAAATCAGTTATTAGGGGATATAATACTAATTTTTGGAGGAGAAAG
Organism: Araneus ventricosus; assembly: GCA_013235015.1. Taxonomy (NCBI): domain Eukaryota; kingdom Metazoa; phylum Arthropoda; class Arachnida; order Araneae; family Araneidae; genus Araneus; species Araneus ventricosus. The sequence goes on from BGPR01003619.1 coordinate 68,027, forward strand.
TTAATTAATTTTTGGAATACTTTTTTTTATTAGCTCTTAAAATTTGTCTTAATATTATTTCCTATTTACGTTAGAATCAGCACTAATGAGTGATGGTGTCATCCTCCTGCATGACAATACCCATATTGCCCTCAAAACTCCAGAATTGCTGCAGAAGTTCAAGTGGGAAGTCTGGAGCCACCCTTCCATGCAGCCCAGATTTAGCACCCAATCTGGGTTCCAAACACTTATCTGAACGAGGTTCTCTTCAAACAGTGATGTGAAAACAGCTGCCGATGTAACTGGCTCCATAAAAACCAATCCCAGTATAGGCGCCTATGGGGAGTGTTTTCGACGACAATATGTGGCGATATTTCGCTTTATTGGCGAGAAATGCTTTGTAAAGTTTTTCTATTTCGGCGACTACCGAGAGATGCAATCTGTTATAAGGATGCAAACATTTCTACTTTGTAGTTTTGTTTGTGTGTATGTGTGTGACGTAAATTAAAATGAATTCCTTCTTGAGTGTCTTAAAGTTGAAAATAATTTGTTATCAGTTGTTAATTGTAAATAAAGATGGAAGGTTTCTGAAAACACCATGAAGAAAAAACTCAGTTTCGCGCCAATCAAAGTAAACGAGGAAACCCTAGCAGGCACAATGATCAACTTGGCGTGGTAAAAGACGTTCCCATAGACGCCTATAGTGGGATTGGTTTTTATGCAACTGGTTCAATCGGCAAAGACATGGTTTCTACCCAGTCGGGTTAAGACGACACATTACCCAAAAAATGGCCAAAATATTAATTTTTATTTTATTGGCTTGTTTTGTTTATCTTATATTTCTACTTATCGTATCAAAATTTCAAATTTGTACTTTTAATATTATAGGAGTTATTTAGGCTTGTATTTACGATGACCAATGATAAGCATGCGCAAATGACAACTTTACATGGCTTTTTCTCCATGTCGGACTTTTCTTCACTTTCATATTTTCAAAATGCTAAGGCTTTTCTCCCTTTCCAGACAGAGCTTTCAAATTTTTGTATTTATTTATTGTTATACATATGATAAAACTGTGCATACAATAAGCATTCAGTTGCTTAGTTGTTTTTATATACAAGAAAAAAATTGAGTTAGTGCTAAATTTTCTCATTTTTCACCACATTAAACAGTAAAAAATCTATATTCAAGCGAATATTAGATGCGAGAATGAATGCGAATATTAGACCTTAAAATCAATGCACAATTTTGTGTAATATCTTTCAATGAATCGGCAAACAAAACTTGAAGCAAAAATATTCATATTTGAAAAACTAGTAGGAAATTTAAAAAATTGGATTTGTGTCTTTAAAAATTTTAAATTTCAACTTAACAAGCAGAACAAAATGATTTTTTCAAAGATGACTTTATACGATTGTTATGTTTCAATAGTATGAAAACTTTTTCGGTAATACTTCAAATAAGAAATATAGTTCAGAAGGTAATGTGTCCCCTTTTAAATAAGTTGGTCCTGCGCTCATATAAATGGAGTATATAAATTCGGTGATTGTGCGGAAAAGTGATCGGCAAGTATGCCTCTTAATTCCCTTTTGTATTTTCTGCCCAATGTTAATAAATAATTTTTTTATTACTCTTGTAAACTTTTTTGGATCCATCCTTTTATATTTTTTGAATACTGTAACAAAATTGTCTTGTGGGTGTACGTGAATGCAATCCAATAAGCAGGATTAAAAAAATAAAGCTCTTTATTTTACAAATATTCCCAAGCAAAGAAACGTAGCACAAGTATTAACACAGCACTTGTAAAAATTCACAACAGAGACCACCAATAAATCTCAACACAGCGTTCAAAGGTTTCTTGTTAACTCACCAGCTTGCTTGCTGATTAAATTCCAACTGACTCTTCTTGGCTTGAGAGCTTGCCTTTATACTTTTCAACAGGAAGTGACTTCATTACGTAGGAAGTGACGTAATGTCTAGAAAGTTCATGAAACCAGTAGAAATAGGTGGAAAGCTCGAGGTCCTTCTAGAGAATTCCTTTTGTCGCCAGAGTCGTCAACTTTGTCGCCAAATTTATCGCCAAGTTTGTCACCAAGATTAGCATCTCAGGGAAACGACTTTATAGCTTTGTAACAATACTATATGATCAAAAGTATCCGGACACTTTCCCTTGTAAACTTTTTTTTTATGGATCCATCCTCGTATATTGAAAATTTTTCTAAAAATGGAATTGCAGCGAAATATTTTAATGGCAGGGCCATTTAATCAATGTTTGGATTACACGCGTAGTTCCATTTGTCTTGTGTGAAAGCCACAAAGAACATCACACCGCCCTGCCTAAGCATCCGGGTAAACTATTGAATGACCGACCGCCGCAACCGATAGTCAAGCACTGTGGTTCCTGCATAATAGCCCCCATTACGAGCGGCTCATGCAACAACCCCCCGTTTTACCGGGTTGCATAATACCAAACTTTACAGGAATAGGGACAATGGAGAAATTTCGAGCGTGCTGATTGGTTGTTTCAGCAGCGTCGCGTATGATGTCATAAACTTACTGACTAGTTACCTTATAGTGATGATCAAAGTACATTTAAAGTTTATCCTCTGATGAATACAAATTAACACTTAAAAATACGATTCTTAAACGAATTGTACTAACGAAAATACCTTTGTTATTTCCGACGAATTTCAATCTTTCTACAGCAAATTTGAGCTCGACAGAATGGCTTGAAATATTGAGTGTGAAACAAAATAAATAGTGGCGCCATCTCTGAGCAAAATACGATAACTGCTATTTTTAATTAAATATCCAAAATTTTCTTTTAAAATTAAAATGCAGTCTTTCATTCGAATTTAAATTGAAAGCCATTAATTTTCAATGTGAATATTTTGTACTGTTAATTATTTTATAATTTCTGACTTTTCAATTTTTCAAACTTTTTTTCCTATTTCTTCCTGATATTACAATTTAAGTAATGGAAAAGGTAAATAATAATAAGTAATAATCTGACGTCATACGTGACGTTGCTGAAACAACCAATCAGCACGCTTGAAATTTCTCCATTGTCCCTACTCCTGTAAAGTTTGGTATTATGCTACCGGGTTACGACCTGTCATCGGAAGTGGGACCAAAGAGCCACACCACCATTATTGTGCCATCGGCTTGACGAGAACCTGCTTACTTATACGGCAGCCTCTCATCCGTGAACACGCGGTGTCCCCCGATGGGGCTTGTCTTGTGTGAAAATTGAAGGGTGACAATTCTGTAATTTTCAAACTTTTCTCCTTTATCTCTTTCTTTGCTGTAGCTACTTTGAATCCCGTGCAATCGCAAATCTGTTGAACTACACCCGTATATGACTGTAGAGTCAACAGATGTCTTAAGGAAATAACAGTGCCACTGACAGTTGGTTTAGGACAACCTATGTAATGTTTGTTTGACCTTTGATTTCAAAAAGCACCAAATGAAATAAAACTGTTTTTGGCCTTTTTTACGTGGTTTTATACTGCCACTTGGCAGGATTTATAAATTCAAAAATAAATTTTAAAAATATTTAAAACTTCAAAATATAAAGGTAAAAAGGGAATGTTATGCAATGAAATCTAAAATGAAATCTCCTGTACTAAATATTAGGTTAGCATCATTGGCTAAAGATGATTTCCTAAAGCCAACTTAATGCAGCAGAAGCTATTCAATTTCCCACCGAGACTTTTTTCAGTTCTCTGTATAAAATTTATAATGACTCCAATTTGTTTTGTTTTGTTTGCGTATGTATGTTTTATCCTGCAATTTACTAAATTATAACATTTCAAGTCTCTACTTGAAATGTTATTATTTTCAAATGATTGACCAGTTTTAGAAGCTAGAATTTTTATCTTAATACGTGATTTGTAGATTCCGAATTTTGATAGCTTGCACTTTTTACACTGCACGGGGGAATCTAAAAATGTTTGAGGAGGTATCGAGAAAACTTTCACGTATTTGTCTTAATTCACTTTTGTGTTACCGCCATCCCAACGTAGTCAGTCATCGCTGAAGGGGGGTCTGAAAGTTTGCTAATTGATGTTAGTTTATAACAGAAATCTCGAGGTATCATTATTTTGTTCCAGCATATCCTAACTTATTCGGCCTATAAAAGGCTCGGATCTATAATCTTACGAAGCGGGGGTTCCCAAAGTGTGCGCCTGAGCGCTCTGGGGAGTCTCAACTTCTTGGCAGGGGCGCTAGTAAAACTTTCATAACTTTATTTATATTTTTAATATAATTTCATAGCTCACGACATCAAATGTAGCTGATTCTAACTAATAAGTGGTTGGCATGAGCTCCACTGGTCATTGAGTACTTTGTGTTCATATATAAATAGGCAGAACTGACTGCGATAATAGTTTGCTACTCTATAAAATGTTTGTTCAGTTTTCTGATTCTAAATGTTCTTCAGAGCACAAGAATTTTACGATACCAGAGCACCAAATATCGTTTGACGGCAGTGGTTTAAGCGCGTTCTAATACTTCTTTTGCGCAAGCAATTAAGTGGAGAAAATGTAGGAACAGGGCGTTGTGAGGTCTCCCCTTGCTCTGAAGTTTCCCACAAGAATCGACCACCCACGAACTCCCCAAGGTACCGAAAAGGAAAGACCGTGATGTTATCTAGAGTCATAAAATGCAACCCAGCTTACATAACCCGAGGGATTTGAAAGGACCGCACCGAGTTTCGGCCTCCCAGGGTGCCGCCAAAGGAACCCTTTAGGTTTCGACTCTCTGCCAATGATGAGATGAGAAAGAGAACTCAGCTAGTGGTTGGCAGTTGCGGTCAGCCACCTGACAAATCCCTGAGACTTAACCTTTCGGCCACGCCTCATAGGGGCTAGTGGTAGGGGTTTGAAGTGTAAGGACGGAAGACGAGAGAGGGGATTCAGTCGGATTCGAGACTCGATTTTCGAGATAGGATGATTTGAGAAGTCAGAATCTCGGCGCTCGAGATTTCTGCACTTGTTACGGGCGTTCTTAGACCCCGTGGAATTGAAGCCAACCTTTGGATAGATAGATCCTTTGGAGAGCTGTCAACGCATCAGAGCATTCCTTTAGAGAATTGCTAGAAAGGTAGTGAGCGTTGAATACCTCACTGACAATTACCGACTTGGTAACTCGCGTAACCCTTTGGTGGTTTACTTTGATTAATTGAGCGTTCGATTACCTCAATTTCCTCTTCCGAACATCGGACTTACTGAACTCGCCCTGACTTGAATAGATTGACTGAACTTTGTCAGTTTCCCCTGAATCGATTGCTTATCGATTGTGTACGATCTCACCCTGATAACTGCGATTAAGTCCAGTTATGAACATTTTTTGACTCTGGCTATCTCATCCGGGAGTTGTGCAAATCATTTGAATGTATCATCTATATGTAAATTTCCTGTACAAAAGCCTTTAATCAAGAAACATAATTAAATATTAATGTGCTGTATTGCTTTGTCTTGTTGACCTCTGATCGGACCCGGTATCACTGGGCTAAGACCTTACAGCGTATGTACGCAAGAAGAAGAAAGCCCAGCAGAGCTTTAGTTAAAAATATAATAATTATTTATTGAATAACATAGATATAGTTTATCTTGCTACAGTCTCAAAAATAAAATGTGCAGAATAGACACCATAGAATTGACAGCAAACATTAATGCAATTGTCACGCCAAGCAATAAGGTTTTGTAAACTGCTCCGTAACGTCACTATTTCCATTTCGCTTCTTTTCTTCTGCCAACAGAAAAGATGTGCATAACTGAGATTTGGTAGTCAGTAAAAGATGGACATCACCTGCCAGTTGCTCAAAAAATTTTAATCCTGTTTGCTGCATCTTATTACTGCAAAGCCTTTTTATCTGCAGATACTGTAATAAAATGAAAATATTGCGCGACAATCAATACAGAATAGGAAAAGAGGGTAGTTCCGTCCAGTTTGATTCCCCGATTTGAGAAAATGTGTAGTTAATAAGAGGCTCTGCTATTCCATTGGTTTATTAAATTTATCAAAATTTGTTCAATTAATTTTTATGTAACCTAAAATGCATTTCATTTATTTTTATCTTATCTATACAAAAATTACTGACTCTTTTTCAAAATATGCTTGTTAGAGTTCGACATCGAGCGTCTTGGAAAAATCAAGATTTTCAAGGGCGCAGAGAAAATAAATAAAGCTTGAAACCGCCCTAGATAGTTAAAACGACCGACTGAGATATGTTTGATGATTAATTAAATAGTCAAACCGTTTCATAACATAAAACATAGCATACATTTGGCGCTATTAGCATTGTAGTTTGGGTTCTACCGTATGCCCTGTCACTGGAAAATGAGTGATTAGTTTTGAAAGTAAACCAGCGTGTAATTTGGATGAAGAATTTTTGATATTTTGACTTACATTTACTTAAAGCTCAGTTACACTAGCCATGTATATCACCCCCTCCCCAAGTCCTATTATGCTGCACTTATCACCGTGACGGGGGGTGGCCCTGGGTGGAATGGGCGATGTACGTCTGGAGTTTTTTCTCCCGGCAGGGTCACCCAAGGCGTGAAGACCATTCCATTATACCCAGCTAAAGCATAAAGGCAATGGACAAAGTCAGACTTCTTCCCTCGGGCGTCCAAGGCCATCAGAAGCTGCACTCTCCTCCTTTACCATGAATCGTTCGCCTATAGTTTTGGATACTCATAAATAGAGCTGTAGAAGAGGAACCTCTTTGAAAGTCCTGCGTGGTTCGTGATTTTCTGTGGGCGGGCGGACTCTTGGACTTGGTCTAGCTGAGGACTAGAACAAGTGGAATAAGAAGCAACAACATGTATATCACTCGTTCAAATGATATCTCATCAACGACTTTAGATGCAACAAACGCTCGTAATCTTATTTCGAATTCAATTCATAAACAGTATTAAACTAACATTTGCAATTTCAGTCCATTTTGAAGTGTGAACGAAAACAAATAGAAAACAGACTGGAAACATCGAATAGTTCATAAGTCGTGAGAAGTGGCGAAGGAGAGGGCATCGAGAGGACAAATAAAATAATAATATTGCTTTTATTTGACTTTTTAAAGCAAAATATCAAGAGGGGGGTCGAAAAAAGAATTATATGTCCAAGGATCCATTGACCCTTGCTATCCCACTGGTCATGAAACAATTAAACGGAACACTTTAAGTCATTGGGTGCTTTCAGAGAAGCATGACTAGTTCACCGAGTTCAATAATTAGTAATCTTACAGAATACTTAATCAAGAAAGGGAAAAATATGTTTATTCTCAAAAAACTTTCGAAATAATTATTCTTAAAGGACATACTGTCTTACTGACCGTCTACTAAGTAACCTTAATTATGATTACTGCTGGAGTCAATTATTAGTAATGTTTATCGCAATTTATTTGAAGTGCAAAGGTAAACAAGCGGGAGTGTTCTCCCCTAAACTTTCTCGTATACTTTCCCAAAAAGATGCCGTTTCTCCTTCCCCCGCGTGGCTAAAAAAATTCGAACCTACTGTTATCCAGAATCCAATGACTATCAGAAGGGTTTTCATTATAGTGATTGAAAAATATCTAGGTAAAGAATCAAATTCAAAGCAATGCCTGCCGATTAAAACGCATATGTATCGCACACTGCTAGGTTTCACTCTTGCCGTCTCAAGGACAAACTGACGTAATTCGCTCCTTTCGCCTGCACAGAAGACTGCTTCAAGTACGCATGCGCGTGGATTGGTTTCAATAGTAAATTATACAGACCGACAGACAGTCAACCCTTTGACGGATTTGGCCCAAACTTTATACGGACCTACATTCATGACGATAAAACTGTGTACCAAATTTTATCCATCCAGCTATTCAAGTTTTTGAATTATAGTGTTCGCATGACTTCGGACATACAGACAGACAGACTTCCCGTGAAAAAATTAGTTCGTTGTTATAGAATTGCTTGTTAAAAATGTGTTTACCTGGCTGTACAACTTGAATGCATTAGTGTACATGAATGGCGGTGTTAAATAATGTAGAATTAAAAACACTTCAATAATTCGACTTCCAAAAAATTTATTCAAGCACAAAATCTTGGAAAATTCTATAAAATACATGTGTACATTTGTCCACTCGTACCAGACGGTGTAAAATACTTTACAGGGTGGCATGAATCACATGTCAACAGCTTGCGTAGCGACAAATAGTAGTAATAAATAATCAGACCACACAATCCAAACATACAGCCTTACCCAGCGAATCGGAAAACCCTTGGACAAGTAGATCAGCTATAATTGCCTAAGGACATTGACCTTCGTATAATCCCTTTTTCTTATTTTCACTATACACGTTAAACCGCAATCTTATTTATTCGATAATAATCAGAATTCAATCCGTGAAATATATTATTTATATTATTTTCAAACTTTAAATGAATCTAATATCTCATAATGCAAATTAAGACAAAAGCTGATTCAAATACTCACTGATTATTATTATTATTATTATTTACATTTCCTCTATAGTAGATAAAATAACCAGTTAATCTACACCGTTCAACGGGCTAAGTGAATAAGCAGACACGATTGGCGAAGTTAATAAAATTTTAGCGCAAAATGAATTCACCCAAATATTTTAACACACAATTGTTAGGAAAAAGTATCGCCAATAAAAAATATAGTTAAAGCTGCCCGTTGAACATGTCGGTATTAATCAAATTAACGTTATCTTTTTTTCAGACTATCATATATTTTTACTTCCTTTTTTTATTTCATTGCAGAATACTCACTTCACACACAACACGCAATACAGCGGTCCTCTTCACATAACGATTTGTTCTCAATTTTATTTTAAGCTGTTTCTCTCCTATAAAAACTATACTTCAATACACCGATCATTTGTACAAAAGTTACTGAAAAAGTCATCTTTTTTTAAGTTTTACAGTTATAACATGAGACTTTTTAAAAAATTTCCCTCGAACTACTTATTCAATTTGTTTCGACCAATGTTATTTATTAACTTAGTGAATATGTCCAAAATCGGGCATTTTCCCTTAAAGTTCCAACTATGCATTATTTTTTAGCAAGTTAAAAATTAATTCCTCAATCTAAAGTAAAATTATTACCAAGTTCCCTCTAAAAACGCATAAAATTCCTTCGAAATCTTCTAGTATCTCCCATACAAGTAATACCATTTTCATTTTAACAACATGGAAGTAAACAAAAAAAATGCTTTAGACAAAGAATCTAAATTGGTATTTGTACATCAACTCCTTCCCCAAACACAAAAGTTATCAATATTCCATGTTACACTAATTCTATAATAACAGCAAATTCTCCATATCCCATAAAGCGCATCCACAGAATTGCTTTCTCTATACAAACGCAGAGAAAGCACCATAGAACTATAGAAAAAGGTCCAACGTAAACTGTATAAATATTATACAGTTCAGTGAACCTTTACTTCGATCCATCTATCACTAACAAAAGATGAAGTTTGAAGCACTTGGCGACTGAAACAGTTTCTTGGGGGAAAATACACAAAAGTGCGGCAGCAGTTCATTAGGAAAGGAAAAAAAAATATTTATCCACATGGCTGGAACCTCTGTCGTCCAGGTCAAGTCGGTCACTGTACATATGAAGAAAATATTACATTAAATACAAAGTTTTATATAAAAAAGAATAATATTTTCTCTTCGGGTGACGTGCAGTCTGTGGGGAGGTTTGTGCTAGCTTCCAGAGCTCGCATGATTGCAGACGATTTCGTCCTCTGGAAAGAAAGAAAAGGAGCAACTTTTACTACATTTTTTAAACATTTATCGTTTTATTAATAAAATCATTAGAAAATATAAAAAATTCATTAAATATATGTAGAGCAATATAATATTATTCTTCACTAACATGTATATATTGAATTAGTGTGGATAGTATTTTCGATTTTCGAAAAAATGGGAATGAAAGTTTGTTGAAATTTTTAAAAAAACCAGTAATAAAAAAAATTCCAAAAAAACGGATTTAACAATGGAACTCAATCTGTTATTTTCCGAATTGTTTTTAATTCGCATCCTCAATTGCGTTTATATTTGCGATAATGTATTGTTTAGCAACATATTCGGAAACCCTCCGCGCTTTTGCGCATGCGCCGGGCGGAGTTATTTTCATTAAAATGGGGGAAAGTGAAGAAGGGAAGGATGATGTTTACATTTTACTGAGCGTGAAATCGTCAAAAAGTGGTAGTCTCGGAATCCGTTGCTGAACAGTATTTTTTTTTTTTTTTTAATTTCGAAACAGGAAACAACTTTTTCGGAGAGAAAAAGATTTCAAACGCAAATATAGGTAACTAGCTGAAGCCCGTGACTCCGTCCGCGTAGTAACGCATTTCTTGGGATAAAAGTACTTTCACGTCTTTTCATATATTTCCTTGATAATACAAATATATACAAATACAGAACAACTATTTATAAATAATTTACAAAAGATTCATCAAATAACGTCTCAAAGTATCGACAGGAATAATTCATAAAATGCAACTCCCCATCAGCATTTCTTAGTTAATAAATGTTTTCTTTCTTTTTTTTAATTGTGAAGGAGCTCTTCCTCGCATGCTCCAAAAAAAAGCTGCAGGCGATAACAACAAAAACATTGCTGGGAATTGTGTTTGAAAACATTTTCAAAAATTAACTTAAATTAAACAAAATGTCGAATGGAAGCGAAATTGGTATCATTGAAAAGTTAATTATTTGAATTTTAAAATGATGTAAAAATGGTTTTTGTGCGATAATATGCTCCGAATTTATTGCGAAAAAACGTTAAAATTTAAGGCAATTTTAAATTAATTCAAATTCTAATTACAATTTCGAAAAATCCTTTCTACCTAAAAACCTACTACTCAACAAGCAACCGCCTGCCAAACTTGAAGTTTCTACTATCCGTGGTTTGGGAGATTCGGTGATATATATAGATATAAGTATACATAGCGCGAATTCTTCTTTTAATTAATTCCCCACTGAACAAAAGAAAAAAAAGGGATTTTTTTTGTTATTCTTTTTAAAAAAACTGTTATTTTAAACATTTGATCAGGTTTAAAATAACAGTTTTTCCAAAAAATTAAAAATAAGCACGCACCATTACTCTATTACGCATAATTTGTCAGAAATTTCGCGTTTTTTTGTAATTAGAGCTCCTAGATATTCTTTTATACTTAAGGAATGTAAGATTAAATAATTCAGTTGCATAATTGAAACCTTGTTTTAAAATTTTCTTATAATTTTAACGAATACTTGCTACAGCAAAATCATAACATGGGAAAATATGTACAGTAAATAAAAAAAAAAACTTTCTTCGTGAGTCAAATGATGCTACCTTTCCTTTTCTATACTCTACTCTACTCTAAATTAGGAAAAAAGTCAATTCTTTCTACTAAGAAAAATAAAATAATTTAGCAACTGTGCTGCCATCTCTCGGGTTTATATTTGTCACTGCATCACTGGATAATATTGATTCCTGATCCCCTATATTAATGATTTTGTATCGAAATGCTGATAAAACAAATTTAATATTATAAATGAAGGATCATTCGGTTATTTCTATTCGAATCATACAGCATTTTTAATTCATAAAAATGGAATATAAATTTTCAAACCACTTATTGTAAAATAATACTGTCAAACAAGCTTTTCCTTTGACTAATAACGGTCCCATCGCACAAATTTAAAAATAGAATGCAATCATTTTGATTCCATATTCAGCTATGAGCTTGCGTATACATTAACTAAATTTATATTTAAGTTATCCGTCTGGTTTAAAATCGTCGTTTTTGATGAAATTATCAAAATAATTTTTATGACTTAATTTTGTAGCCTGTTTAATCAGCTTTTTAAAACTGTCTCACTTCTTACTCTACGTGAATTACAAATGGAGTTACAGTTGTTTTATCACCGAACTGTAGGCATTATTTTATGTTGCATGGAAACTTTAAATGTGTTTTCTGAGAAATTATATTTTTGAGGAAAACCGTCAACCCTAACAATGATTTCTCAAAAAGTTATTCAGATATTGATATGAAATTTTCTGAGATTGTTTTCTGTAATATGCTTGATGTTTTTCTCTAAAAACTAAGGTCAATTTTAAAATCAAGTATTATTTTTAAGTGCTTAAATATAAACGAAAAGCATTTTTTATGAAAAATTACCAGTTTAGTAACTATGTTCAGCTATATCTCAAAACTATTTTGAAGAACAAGAAATATTTTAGAGCATAACACGGATAACTGTCATAAAAATGTACTCCCACAAGGATTTATGTATATTTAGAATATGATTTTGTCTACGGCTGTTAGCGTAAGGCAAATATTTTAGTCATTTTTCTTCAAATTTCTCAGTTTTTTTTTAAAAATATTATTTTGAAAGCCTATTTTTACAATATTTTCATAGTTCTAAAACATATGCAGTTGAAAAATAACATTGAAAAATATATATAAGTTATTTTTCAAAAAAATGCCTCCGAACACAGTCGGATACCTTAAGTTTCCATATTTCGCCGTGCCAGTGAACCATTAAACAATGCAAATGTATTTTAAAGTAAAGGTATATCTGTATGAAGATAAGCTTATGAAATCTGCAACTGATCCCGCTATAGGTTGGTAGGATTGGGATTATATACATCATGCAGAAAAGCTAACATTAAAGGAAATTCACTACAGAGAGTTCATCCACTTCAGAAAATCCTTGTTTCATCAACTACAAACTGCTGACTGAATGAGAATATCATTTAAATTAGAATAAACACGCACTTTTGTTTTAGGCTGTAAAGTTTCAAATTGCAGTTTTCTCTAATTTCGAAACAAAAATCACACCTCGTCCGCGACAGGACTCGAACCTGCAATCTTCTGATCCGAAGTCAGACGCCTTATCCATTAGGCCACGCGGACCCTTAAAGCTTTTCACCGTTATGAATGAGCTAAAATATTTTAAGCCCCCCCCCCATATGCATGGAAATTTCCTATGTATAAAGCAAATACACATGCGTTCAAAATAGCGATTGAAAGCTATCGTCTGCCCAGTGAGATCGCATGGCATTGGTGCATTGGCATCACGTGATTGGTTGTATCCTGCTGGTTCTGCTTAAAGTCCCGGAATCCGTTTCAACAGCAATCGATATCCGGGTTTCAGTCGGAAGGAAATAGAAAACAATGGCGAGAAAAGCAGAATTCTTCTACAGATGTTTCTAATTTTCTTAAAATCGTGTTTAGATGAACAAATCAATGAAATAATTGGCAGTGAAGCCAAAATGGAAGGACTAACGAATTAAGATTTCATAATTTTAACAATTTCCTGGTAATATTATCAATTATAGTTATGAATATTTGGAAAGAATATTGACGGTTATAAATCTATTTTTTTTATATTTTTCACATGTAATTCGATGCATCTTACCAATAATAATAAAAGTTCCATATTTATTAATTTTATTTTCATTATCACTGAAGAAATTAATCGACGAGTATACAATATAATCCAGATAACTAAATAAATCATTATTATTTTTTCAGCTTCTATTATTTGATCTTCAGAAAAAGTACAGGCTTCTTTTAAAAATAAATTGGTGCCAAATATTTATTTTAAAACTGATTTTTTTCGAATCAAAGTAGTTTTTGAAGTGTTTCGTAAGAAATTTCATATTTTCCTTCTATTCTAACTTTCTTTGAATAGATGTGGTATAGAGCAATTAAGTGGTGACAGTAAGAAAGTTAAGTTATTTGTAAACTGATTTTTTTCGAATCAAAGTAGTTTTTGAAGTGTTCCGTAAGAAATTTCATATTTTCCTTCTATTTTAACTTTCTTTGAATAGATGTGGTATAGAGCAATTAAGTGGTGACAGTAAGAAAGTTAAGTTATTTGTAAACTGATTTTTTTCGAATCAAAGTAG
>BGPR01003619.1:88742-108800 GCA_013235015.1 Araneus ventricosus
TTACCTGTATGCGGTGGTTCTCCTTATCACAGACATAGATGAAGCCCAGGCTGTCTGTAGCTATGCCCCACGGGTAGCTGAAGCGACCATCTGTCCTGCCTTCGCATCCGAAGGCTCTGAGAAAGCGGCCCGTCGGATCGAAGAGCTGGATGCGGTTGTTGTAGCGGTCCGATACGATGAACTGGCCGATCCGGTTCACTGAGACTCCGGCTAGGCAGTCGAACTCCCCTTCGCCACTACCGTAAGTCCCAAACTCGAATAAGAACTTGCCGATCGAATCAAACACCTGCGAGGGCAGAGAAAATAGAAAACGGTGGTGGAAATCACAGCGACATGCACTTCACTGCTACAGTTCAAATGCACTGCTATTTCTGAATACACTATTTGGCTATTTCAAATGCACATTGCTTCCTGTTTCCATATGCCATGAATGTGTTTTCATTAAACGGTTCTATGCGTGACTAATTTTACAGCTGCATGATTTGTAGATAAAGTAATGAGATATAGGGGTCTATTCTGGTACCCCCCGTGTGGTTGGGAGACGTCACTTTTCCCGTTCGTAACGTGCGGAAAAAGTGACGACTCCCAACCCAACCGGGGATACCAGAATAGACCCGATAAGCTTCTGTGAGGCCGTCTCAGACAAGGTGAAAGTTGATAGGCTTGTTAAAATGCTGTATGTTGTGGAAGTGAACGTCTTCAACAAAATTGGCAAATATTTTAGAAAGCTTTACTTCAACATTAAGTTTGTGTAGAATTTTTTTCAAATGTACGTTAAGTCTATAAAAATGCTTTCATTGATTTAACATAGAATCAGTGTGTTTTGACATGCGAATGCTTTTCGTGTGAAAATTGGATAAATGGTCGATCTGCCTTCAAGCTGTTCAAGATAAAAAGTGTATAAAGAGTGTGTTTTTTTATTTCCGTTCATGTAGATTCAGTTCGAAATCTTAGACATACTGTATTAGTAAATTCACCTGTCTCAAGACAAATAAACTTTTCATTTTTAACTATGTGTCTTAGTTAAATCAGGAATTCGGTATTGTGTTTTTCTTAATGTCTTTAATGTATAATGTATTTCGCATACATGTTTTTTGATGCTACAAATTTTCAATAGATTAGCAAAATTTTTGCAAGTGCATTATTTTGTAAGTGAAGTGGTTTAAAATTCTGTTTTTCAAGATGAAAATTATTTTTGTCTCGAATGTATCTTGTTTAAAAACTCAACCATAATGAACATTACATCTTAATGATGATAATATATCTATATATTATCGTTAAGTGTGTGTATGTGTCCAAGTTTTATTCAAGGCAAAGTATAAAAAGAGTTAATTTGCATTACAAAGATAATAAATAAGTGCCAGCAAATTCTCTTGCAATTCGCAAGCAACAGATGCATGACAGAAATTCAGAAATGAAAGATGCAGTGATATAGAATGCATAGAGAACTTTATATAAAGTTAAAGAAGTTAGATTTAAATATTTTATTCCACCACGGTTTTTATTTTCTGTGCTCTTGCACACATACACACAAACCAAAAGCATAAAAAAGCAAGCATTGATTTTGTTAAGCAAAGCAAAACCAAGCAAAGTAGAAAAGAAAGTATAAAATTACAAATGCGCATAGCACAGTAGAGTTACACAGTAAAAAAATCTAATGTTTTTGTTGGCATATTCAGTTAAACAATACAAGTGATACAAACAACTGCAAATGTAACAAACCACAGTGCATACAAAAAGAATTCAATGAACGATACTTTAAGCAGGTTTACATCGAAAAAACGTATGTAAGTTTTCTTCTGATCATTCTGTCAAAAAATAAATGAATAAATAATCAGAAGTGTTGAAAACTAACATAGTTAATTTTACAACACTCCTTTTGAGAAGTACATCAACAAAAGATGCTAGAAAATCCAACAAAATCTATTTAACATTTTTCTGCTTCAATCAAACTTACGAATATTTAAATTTTAATAATGTTGATGGAAATTGTTCATAGCAAAGTATGTTCTTTTAAAATAATTTCTTTAATAATTCATCCATTTTCATAATATTTCTTACGAAATTCATTTTCAATCAGCACTTTTTAAAAAGCACCGTATTGTTTTTGTCTTCAAAAGAGTGATGTGTTTTGATGGCAACATTTTATTTAACTTTCTGCAACGTTACATTGTGCATACATAAAAATATATTAATATAATCTTCACCTAGTAAGAATTTTAAAAATATAAATATTTTTAAACGTATTGTAACGTTTCAAAGTTTAGATGAGGCTATAGAAATATCTAAAATTTCTCATATTAAACGGTTTGATCATTTAAAATTTAGGTACTTTTCCGTTAGCCGGGCGCAAGCGAAAAATCGCCAAATAATGTAGAATTCCGCCAAATTTTGGCGACATTTGCGCCCGCCGACTTGGCTCGCGTTTGGTTAACAATTGGCGACATTTGCGCCCGCCGACTTGGCTCGCGTTTGGTTCACAATTGGCGTCATTTGCGCCTGGCGACTTGGCTCGCGTTTGGTTCACAATTGGCGACATTTGCGTCCGGCGCTTGGCTCGCGTTTGGTTGAAAATTGGCGATATTTGCGCCCGGCTAACGGAAAAGTACCAAAATTTATGTATGTATACGGAATTGTATAGCATGGCATATTTCGTCGCTTAACAAGCAACACCACCTTCCTCAGTTTTTTTGAAATTTTAAAGAGGAAGAAAATACTCAATTTTTCGCAACCAATCAAGAATATTTCTAGATTAATTTAACATCTGATATGAACATGAGACCGCATATTCTTACTTGATGTAAAAAAAATTAGAAATATTCTTTATTGGTTGCGAAAAATTGAGTATTTTCTTCCTCTTTGAAATTTCAAAAAATTGAAATAGGTGGAATAGGTTACAGAATTTCAGAAATACTGCGCTACCAATTTAACTTTGCGTATCATTACTTAAATAAAATTCGGACAGAAATGATGGCCCAACCAAAGTGTACGGTACGGCGCCAAACTTGAATTTTTCTTGGCGAAATATCGTTAAATGTGGTAAGCCAATGGCGGGCGGTAACATGGTGGAAGTTTGGCGAGTTTTTCATGATTTGGCGCCAGCTTGGCGAGTGATGTACCGTACACTTTGGTTTTACCGAAATGATTACCATTGTTTTATTACATCTTTCAAATGGATTTTTTTTTGAAAATATAACAAAAGATATCTTTTCATACGTTTTAACTCTGCGCCCTGTGGAGTCTCGACTTCCTCATAGGGGGCGCCACAAGATATTACACAAGAAGCTAAAGGTCATGGAACTTTAATTCCATTTGCTACTTCTTATTTGTGCGAAGTTGGTTTGCGGCAAATGCCGTCATAAAATCAAAGTATCGCATGAAAATTAATGTGGGAAAGGAAATGAGGTTAGATGTTGTCAGTTTAATTTTCTACGATTTGAGAAAATGTGGAGTGGTCAATAGGCTCATCTTTCCCATTAATTATTACATTTATAAAAATGTGTTTAATAATCTTTGTGACTTATATTGGGTTTTATTTATTTTTACCTTATCTACACAAAAATTATTGACTATTCTGCAGAAGGTATATGTTTGAGTTTTGCATAGGTCGCTTTGGGAAAATCTAGATTCAGTAAGAGCGTCGAGAATAGAACAAAATTGGGAACCGCCGGACTGGCACATTAAAACAATAGGATCATTTTCAATGCTCTGGGAATTTTCGAAGTAAGGTGTAACTGTTTTCGCAAAGGAAAACTGGCGTTCATTATCACTGACTGATTTACAATCACACACTGATTGATTATTAAAAAATAAATATGGATTTATAACAAATAATGTTTCTTAACTTACTTGTATCCTATGATTGCTGCTGTCGGCTACGACAATAGAGTTCTCGGGACCCACAGCTACTCCCCGAGGCCATGTAAACTGTCCTGATTCAGAGCCTCGTGAGCCTATCTTGAGAAGCATCCTGCGCTTTTGCATATAGTTGCTCCTGGGATTTGAAAAACCGTAGGAATTGGACAAAACCGGATCTCTTCCAGATGGTTCATCGTCGGAAGACTCGCTGTCACTCTTGTGGAACAAAGAATGAGAGCTGCGACTGCGAGGTACAACGCGACCAGTCGCATTGCTACCATATTTACTGTTCAAGTACTTAGCCCAGCAGGTATTGCTGTTACTAACCGGAGGGTCTGTAGTGGTGGACCTCGTCCTGGGAGTCTCTTCAGCCGTCCTCTGTGATCGAGTCCTGTAACTTGGAACTGAATCGGGAGATTGCTCATCCTCATCCTCTACGCCTGAATTGGAATCGAAACCCAGACCCAGTTCGTGGGAGCTTTTACTTCGGGGAAGGAATGGCCTCCGTCGAAACCTGCCGGTGCTCGTTTCGTTACCACTGCGTTCCGAAGACACTTGATCTTCAGAAGCATTGGATGTGACGAGAGGGGTAGTGGTTCTGCTAAGACTGTGGTAGTTGGTCGAAGATGATGCGGAGCTGCTGTCTGTAGTGTCTGTGTCGTCTGACCTCTTCCGACTCCTGTGGCCCCTGGTGCCATTTTGGTCGATTGAAGATCTGCGTTTCGTAGAGTCGCTGGCATGCTTGTATTCTTCATCGGCGTCTTCATCATCTGAAACCTTTCCATCGGCCTCAACTGGATCATCGGAATCTTCTTCGTCACTATCACTCAGCTGTGATTTGGAGTTGCTATTTTCATTGCTTGGTGGCAAACTGGACGGCTGCTTTCCAGTCCCTGCACCTTGCGAATTGGATGTGTTTTCGAATACAGGATCGGCAGATTCCTCACTCTCTTCGCTTTCGGTGCTGCTAGATTCACTACTTGCTTCCTCTTCATCATCCTCGTCTTCTTCGCTATCTGAACCACTGTTTGCCTTTGGTTCGTTCGGGATTGCTGTAGCTGGTGCTGGGGGTGTTGCTTCTTCCTCGTCGTCTTCATCCTCACTCTCTTCTTCGGATTCACTTTCTTCTTCTTCATCTGTCTCATGCATCTCAAGTAGTCGAGGTTCTGGTTCAGGAAGGCGTCTCTGGCGACTGAAAAAGGAGGACTGTACTGGTTTAGGAGGTTCTGGTGCTGGTTGGTAGGTTTCTTCTTCTTCAGATTCTTCGGATTCTTCGCTGTCTTCTTCGTCATTGTGGTGCACAGGTGTTGCTGCACGTGGAGGCAATTTCTTGTCCAAGGGTTTCCGTGATGTCTCGCTGGTGTCTAAGGATGTGGCCTTGACCAGCGGCGAACGAGAGAACCTGAAAAGGCAGACAAAGGTTCGTATAAATAATGTTAGCACGAAGCCGTGGCAAACATACATAAATGTGGGACTTGTAACTAGTGTCCTTCTCCCTTACATTTTAGATGACGTTCTTAGTTGGTTAGTTAGGTTAATTTATATTTTAATGTTTTTAGATTAGTAGGTTACAAGCTAAATTTCGGAATGATTTCCTTTTGTAAACAAACATTTTGCTAACAATCAAAGGAATGTCATGAGTTTATTGACGTAAATAAATATTTAAATTTTTTTAAAAACTACTATAAGAAAATATAGCAGTTTATTAAAGAAATTAGGATTTTTCTTCTATATTCCAAATACTTGATATGGAAGCTTTGACTGCATCTAGTACAAAAATTAATCAGAAGTTTTTAAATAAAACAATTTCATACTGTTGAAAAAAGTTTTCTCTCTGTATTTCATTTTTTTATCCATGTTATAAGAAGATTTCATGGCAATAAAGGTTGTCGCTTATTGTAAATGATAATTCCCGTCATTTCTGAAGTCTCATTGGAAGAATTTGTAGGTTTTACTATTAAAGAAAATCTATGACACCGTAATTCTGAAAACATTATTTGATTTGATTTAATTTAATAAGTTATTTATTGAAAAAGTAAATAATTTTTCAATCAAACAGCGATCAGTTTTTAAAAGTAATTCAAAACATTTAGAAGTTTTTAAACTACTAAATTACAGTTTTATTCTCATCATAACTTGAAGAAGATCTGAAAGAACTTTTCATTTTGAAGATATTAAACTTACTTTTCAAACTTAGATAATTTACTTCGTGTGAAATAATTTCTAAGTAATTCTTTATTCAAATAAATTTTTTTCAGTAAGATCTTAAACCAAAAATAGTTTTTAAAATCTATTGCATTAAACTATTGATTCATGTTTCAGGGGAATGCATGTGATTTTTTCTGAAATAGAAACTACCATTAGCACAATCATAGCAATAAATCTCAAGTTTAAAAAAACAATAAATTTAAAGTTTCAAATGTCCTGTGGTATAATAGATCCAATAAAGTCCCAAAACCGATTTTATAACCTGCTGCATTATTTAATACGGCTATCTTGGTTAAATAACTCTGTAAACACTTAAGGTGACTGATTAATCTAAAGAATTATCTGAAGAAAATGCTTTACAGAACGATACGGGAAGGGTTTACCAAGATAATCTTCAGAAATTTTCAAGAGTTTATGTAGATTGTTAAAGAGTCAGACATTAATTTCATTAATGTGGTTAAATGTTAGTGATTACTTATTATTTCAGTCTACAAGAAAGAATCGTAGAGGTCCCGAACTACACAGAACTTTAGGGGCGCTCAGGGAGAGGACTTACCCCTGAGATTGGGTAGATATGTCTTCTAGACTACTATTACAGGAGAAGAACACGTTAGCAGAAGAATCAGAACTACACCAGGAGTCATCATTACTTGTGGGTTCGAGGGAGGAGATGGTGGGCAGAAACGATCTGCGGCAGAGTGGGGAGTAGCGAGAAGTGGGGCTCCTGGCATCTTCTATGGGACTAGACACTCTGGTCATGTCGGTACCCCGGTACCTATTGTAGTTCGGTCTCTCTTGACCCGTAATATCCAAAGTAAGGCGCCTCGTTGGAGTTGATGGCCTACTATTAGACAGGAAACTGGGCGAGTAGCGACTGGCATCCTGCTTAGAACCCTGATCGCTAAGAACTGAGCTAGGTCTATCATACCGGGTGTCACTCTGGTGGCGGGTATAAGTGTGCCTGCGTGGAGTGTTTGTATCCCGAAGCCCCACCAAATCCTTACTATTCCCCACTTCTGTATCTTTGGAATCTAATTCAAGGTCAGTGTTCGATACTTGCCTGGATTGAATCCTGGGTTCCTCAACAGTCGAGTCATCGAAGCTGGTGGTACCACTCAGACGCTTCCTACTCGATGTATTCTCTGAACTTTCAACCACTTCCGGTGCCTGTGGCGGTTCTGTAGTGTCTAAAGCAGCAGGAACCCTTGCTGAATCAGCGTTGCTGCCCCTTCTCGAAGATACGACGGAGTCCGTCTGAGAAGTAGTCGGCGTCGTCGAAGAGCTAGCTTGTTGATTTGCTCTCTTTTGACGATCAATGTCATCTTCACTTTGCTGTCTCGATGTCGGCCTTTTTGGCTGCGTAACAGGTGGTGTAACAGGAGCAGGAGTGGTTGTTGTTGGTGTGGAAGGCTGTTTGTCTTTCTCAGATTGCTGCAACTTCTGTTTCACTTCATTCTGGTGGAGCCTTTCCAGGACTTTAGGTGAGTCCAGGAGTTTAACTACTCCACTGAGAGGTCCTTTGCTGGCATCATCGAGATCGAATATTCTTTCCCTTTGTTGCTGGTTTTCGTCTGCGAATCGGACAGTCCTTCCTTGATGGGGCTCGGAATCAGGTTCATCGTAATCCCGAGGATAACGATTGCGATGACTATAATCATCAGAATTATCCCGCCACCGAGAGCTCAACGCGGTATCTTCCCTGGAGTATCGATTAGACACTCTGTCTTGATAATCGTAATCTCTTGATCTTTCACTATACCGACGGTAGCCATCATTATCTCTTCTATTGCGACCTAGCAGTGGAGATGTCGGTCTTCCACTTTCACGGTCATTGTCCAGTCTTTGATTGATATCAGAAAAGGATCGATTGTCGCATCTGCGAGCAAACTGTGCGGCTAAGCGATGGTCACTTTGACTTCGCATTAGTGCATTTGAGCTTGGCATCAAAGACTGTTGTGTAGGAACTGGATTCATGGGAGCATTAATTTTGAGTTCTCCAAAGTCTGCTATATTCCGATGAAGAACGTCTGGGTCAGCTCTAGACTGAAATTTAATTCTTCTTGTGAAATCTGTGTTATCAACATCGAAAGTGCGCAAGAAATCAAGCATCTTTAGAAATATTTGTTTATATTCCAAAAGTTCTAGATCAGACCACTCGTAATCGTCTTTTATATACTTATCCACCAATTCGCAATTGCTTGAAATATTATTAACCTCAATTTCCAAGTCTTCCTTTAGCTTGGAAATGGACTTCATTTCAGTTTGAGTATACGTTTCTAAATCATGTTTCAACTTGTCTTCAGTGACTTTTAAATCTTTAGAATACCTCCTCACTATGTCATCGATTTCATCCTTCACTTGTTTGCAATTCAGCTGTAGTTTCTCGGCATTCTTCTTCGTTTGCGTCAAGGCTTCGGAAAGCTTGTGGAGGCCTCTTCTCACCTGATTGTTTATTCTGTTAATTTCGCGCCTTAAAATATCTACGTGAGCTTCTTTGCAGTCTGGACAGATCTTTTTGTCGCAGTGAGCGCACTTCTCGACACTCGCCTTTTCGCTACAAACACTGCATCGTTCCATACAAGATGGCGGAGGCTCTGGTTCTTCGCCAGTTATATCTCTGTGAAGCTCTAGAAATCGCATGAGAGTGACGTTCGTTGGAAATTGCTGTATTCCTTGGTAAGGAATCCTGTGCTCTGCGCGACATTCTGGGCATTTGATTTGGCGGCGAGCATAATCTATGAGTCCATCCAGACAAGGTTCCATGCAAAATGTGTGCTGGCATGGCAGCAGTTTGGGGTTGCGATATCTGTCCAAACAAATGGCGCACGTAAGAAGTTGATCTAGCTGACTCCAAGCGGAAGCCATTTTCAGTATTCGGTTTCGCTCGTTTGTATCGAATAAGGATCTTTCTAGCTTTCAAACCTAATACAGTTTATTTCACAGTATCTCAAGAATACCGCTTAGGAAGTTTTCTCATCCTTTCGTGCGAATATCAAGGATGTTGTGCGAGAAATTCTGTCAAACTCGCTGTAAGATCTGTGGTTAAAGTCTTGGCAGAAGGTGGTCGTGAATGTACTGATATCTTTTGTCCCAAAAAATTAATTCACTGATTTTCTTCTAATAATTCAAGGATAATATACACACATTAGTATCACACACTGTTGTTACATACAATGCAAGTTATAAACGAAGCGTTAGTTCTCTCAGAAAAGCTTATGTTAATTTTAGAGAGCACATTGAAAACAGGCAGTTACGATACACCAGGACATCATCAAACTGTCCGGTTAGTTTTCACTTCATCTTTGTTGTGTGGTTTTTATCCTTTTCACTTGAACATTCTGTTACACTCAGAAATCCATTACTGGTCGAAGTTGCTTTTTTTCAAGGAACATCAGCTTTTTTATTCACACCACCTTTTTCTCTGTGAAGAATCTGCAAAGAGAGTGAACAAAAAGAATACTTATTCACTAACGAAGAATGAAAGTCAAATAAAGCATAAAAATGTAACATAAAAAATTCATATACGAAATATTTCAATATTCTTAATTATGAGTATATATGTTACCGGCAATGTGTGAAATTCCGGCATTCTATAGAATGCCGGGCATTTTTAGGCAAAGTATGAAATATGAGATTTATTATATACTTTTCCTAGCCATTGCATATAATACCTAGTTATTCTATAGAATGACAAATGCTATTTAGGCAAAGTATGAAAAAAAGTTCATAATAAGGCTATTATTTAAAAGGCGTGCATTCCTCAAAAATACAAATGTTATTTAGAAAAAATAATAAAAGAGTATCATTAAAAAATCTTTTATTCAAAATTCGTAAAGCAAAATGAAAGTTTTCATATCAAAGTTTATGCCTTTCTTATTAAAGAAAACGCAATAAATTGTGAATCTACTTATTACATCAAGGAAGCAAATAATTTAATTTTGAATTGCACTTAACTTTATTTCTTATATAATCAAATCGGCGATTTATTTCATACTTTGCCGGTTTGTCATTTGGCATTCTGTAGAATGCCTAGGAAATGTGTGAAATATAAATCGTTTCATACATTGCCGGCTAGTTTTAGGCATTCTATACATTGCCTAGGCATTCTATAGAATGCCGGATTTCAAATTTTGCCGGTAACATATACAATAATGAGGTCAACTTTTAATTCAAGTGTTTAGTATGAAAATTTACTTAATAAACATTTTATTATATTTGATTTAACATCAAATATCTACAAATTGTTTCTAAAGATATTTAATTAATATAATATAAAGGTTTCTAGCTACTAACATTTTTCGATGTTATGATTATTGTAACACAGTGGTCTCACAAACACCATTTTTCAAAATGGAAATCATATAATCAATAAATAAAAATTAATCTTGAGTCATGTCCGCTTATTGTTTAATTTCCTGTACGCTTGTCCAGTTATTTGATTTAACTTATTAAAGGATGGGTTAAGTAATTGTTCTTTAAATAAATGTCTGCTTCCCATTTCTTCTTTAATAAATAAATGGATTCTTGTACTCTGTGTGATCTGCCTTTTTAAAAGTTCAGTCAGAAGGAAAACATCTGAATGGATAAGTGGGATTTAAAAGTGCAAAAGTCAATTGTGGCTACGTTACACCGTTCTTGGAAAAAAGTAAGTAGAAATGCTTTACTTTGGCAAAGCAAGATTTGCTGCTAACTCAACAGGAAGCATGCATCATCCTCCGCAGACAAAGGGAAGTTTTTAAATGTGTGGCACTTCTCGTCTCCAAAAAGAAACCTCGAAATTGAGTCATGATTTTCTACATGACAAAGAAATTGACTAACTCATGAGTCTGTTGCTTCATGTTTCCGTTTCTTAAAAGTGTGAAAAGTTGTTGAACTGGCAGAGGTATTGACCGATACTCCAAGTTCATTGACTAAATATAAAACGGCGCGTTAGATACAAAGGACTAGAGATGGTTGGAACAATGCTATCATCTTGCAATCATCTCTGAGTGAGAAAGACAGCTGCGTTTCTATTCTAGTGGACGACTTTTGGCAGTTTCGCTTACACGAAGGGCAAATATTTTGATAGCAGCCACTCGGCACGGCTCAAAGGTCTGGGAAAAGGAGGAAAAAGTTTACTTTGAATTTTTAATTATAAGATACCCAGAACTTTCATTCAATATAAAATTGTGTTTTATTCTTAATTTTATTTCAATTTTCTCAACAGCATTAAAGATATAAAGAGAATTTTTCATTAGAAAAGGTACTTTTTATGTTCTTTTTCCCAATTTTTTAAATTCCTCCTCTACTGTCTAATTAGATGACATCCTTCTGTTTTGGCAATGTGTTGTCGCATTGACTCAACTAAAAATCCATAGAACATTTAAGGTGTTGAAAGATTACTTTTTTATATCGAATTATAACGTCTATGAATGTATTGTTTTAGTTTATAAGTTTAAAAATATGATAATTCGATGCACGAGTTGAAAAAATACTATTTGAATTTAGTTATACTTCTTTCTGAATATTTAACTTTTAGAGATATCGAGCTATTGAAGCTATTTAGTGCCCAAGATGCATTTGCAACATTAGTTTTCCCGCCTTAAATTTCAATCTGAATGATATTCTTATAATATGGATATTCGGTATTGATTTGCACGATATTCTTCATCACAAACATAAGCGTTTTATACACATTTTTTATTTGATGCTATTAGATCTATTTCGACCCCTTTGTGTTAATTCATAGAAGGTTTTATTTAATAACTTTTAACAATCTTAATGAAGATAATTGAAGAAATATGTTCACGCTTGGTTCTCCTTCTTTTTTAAAATAGATTTTTCAAAATAATTTTTAGAAAGTATTATCTTTAACTTTATTATTTTGACTACTCTACTACGTTGGTGAAGTCTTCAATTTTATTCATTTCATACACATTTGCATTTTTTTAAATTAATAGTTTTAAAATAGGTAATTATTTGCTATATTATAAATCTAGAATATATTTTATCGTCTCGAAAAGGGTTCAAATATATTTCTGTTAAAAAGTAATTCCCTTTGAGGAAATTCGTTACATCAAGAAAATTTCTACCCATTATTCGGTGTTACAGGAATGTGACTACAGGAAAACATTAAATCACTTGTAAATATGAAAAGGAAGTATCCGAAAGCTTCCTCTAATCTTGATTTATTTAATTTTTGCATTTCTACATTTATATCGATGCTTTAAGTATTCCATTATATTATTATTTTGGAAAAAAACATATAGAAAAATCAGTAACCCAAAATAAACAAATAATACCAAAAAATCCAACAAAACAGGAAACAAAAAAGCTAAAAGATTAAAAGGCGCACAAAGCATTCAGAGCGGGAAACATGGTGCTGCATCCGAAAATACAATAGTAGATAAAAATTACTTTAGAAATGAATAACTAATCAATCCTTAAAGTCAAATTAAAAGTGGAATACTTGTATAAAAGAATCCGGCCTTACAGAATTTTATAATGACGGCAAATTATTGCCTGTTGGTTACTTAATTTGCGTTTAAAAACCTTTCTTTAAACACATTTTTAACGGAGTAGCTATTTCGATGTGTCGGATTTTCATTTGCCGGTAGTCCTATTTTCTTTCATTTCTCTTAGGATTTTTCGGGTTACAAGAGGCCTCTTTTTTCAGAAATTTTCTCATACCTCTTTCAGAAAAAAATAACATTTTTTGAATCTCTGCCTTCAGGTAACCCTTGATAAAGTCTGTAAGGCCGGATTCTTTTATACAAGTATTCCACTTTTAATTTGACTTTAAGGTTTGATTAGTTATTCATTTCTAAAGTAATTATTATTTCACTTTAAAGTAATCAAATAAATTTTTTATGCTCACCATCGTAATTATTTACAAACAGTTTGAGAAGTTCCCAACACGAAAGTCGGAGCATGAAATTAGCGAATAAGGTGAAAAACATTTGCTGATGATATGAATTAAAGGCAACAGTATAGATTCGGATAGGGAAAAAGAATGACGATAGTAAAAAATATCTAAAACAATAATTATAGTAAACGGAATAAGATGTTTATAAACGCATTTTTCAAGAAAATGAATTCTGCTAGCATAAATGTTATCATTTTCGATCAGTAGAATAGATCATGTAGACAAACGTGGTTAATCTAATCAAAGCAATAAACTTCACATTTTGTAATATTTCGGATATGCATTTTAAATAATATTTATATAATAAAAATAATTTTTTTTATGAATAAATTTTTAAATTTACAAAACTCTAAGCAGTAAAGATTAAGATAAGGAATCAAAACAAGACTGCTCCGAGTTTATTTCAATTCCTAAAAATAATTAGACAACTGCGATTTATTTTGCTTACTTTGCCAAGTCATTCGAGATAAATATTTGTCTTTAAGCATTCCTTTTGGAGTCCATTAAAAACAGTTATCACTCTCCAGTCTTCCGGTTCAACAAACTCGCTCTGTTTATTGAGTGGGCCAGACTATCGTTAAAATAAACTTCTCGCACATGCAGAAGACAGCGTCCGATCTCTTTGCAGGTCTCCGCCTGAGTGATCTCCCCTGAAGTCATTAGCCCGTCACTTTTTGGAATAAAAAAATATTGCTGATGAGACCAGTAACCAATGCCAAAGTCAACTCTCCGTCCGGAAATAAAGAGCTACACGGTTTTCAAGGTGCACGGCTCCATTATGGGACCCCCATCCGAAAATAGATGACCTAATTTTCGCTCCACCACTATTTATAAAGGAGAAAGAGACACAAAGGATTTGACTGCCCACTTAATTGTTCCTTAATCCTTTCTGCATTTTTCGAACCACTTGAGTGATGCAGTGAAAGATCTTTAGAGATTTAGTTCACACAAGCATGTTTACTGCAACTAGAACATAAAGATAATCAAATTAAATTAAATTAGGAATTAAGCAAATTTTAAAAAATTTAAAACATACAAAATTTGAACAAATACAAAATAGCTCCAAAATTTTTCCAAAAATAACTCCAAAGGAAGTCCAAAATTATTCAAAGAAAGTAAAATTCCAAGAAATATACTCCGAGAGAATAGAATTAAACAAACTACAAGGAATCCATTCTAGTCCACTTTTTCAAGGGCTATAGACTATATTCGATATGGATTCAAATTATTTGGGAAATTTTTCTGCAAAAAGCTTGACTTTCATCTAAAAAAGCTTCTTATAGAACGAAATTTCCCAATCAAAGACGAACAAGACAAGCAACCGGCAAAAGAATTTTTTAAAAGGAACAAACAAACATAATACCGCTAACAAGACTGACTTAAAAAAATATTATCCATCGGGCAGGAAATGCCTTCATAAAAATAACAGTAAAATAAGGGAAAAATCAAACAGCTTCAAAAAATCTTACTGCAGCTAGTTGCTGAAGTGACGAGAAGTTCTTTTCCTTGTAAAATTTAGGAGGTTTCGGACAATTTTCAGCAGAGTTCGTTATCCGACATTCGTTAGGTGGATGTTTGTATTGCAAATAGCTGGTCATCAAGGTCAAGAAGACACGAGACAACCGTTTGGCCATAGTGAGTGTTGCTGGAGACTCCAAGCCGATTAGAGAACTGTTGTAGTGAATGTCATTGATCTTCGTAAATGTTTTTGTACATGTTTGTGGGATTTAATAAATTGGAATTTCAATTTTTATTCTCTATACAACTGTTTTATTAGGGTGACTGCAGGGAAAGCATTGCTGTTGCAACGGATGAACCTATGGAACAGCCAAGTGAGGTCAATGATATTAAAAAAGACTTTTAGGGATGACTAAATAATTTATTCCCTTAAAATCTCTTCTTTTTTCTGGAATTTAGGTGTTGGTAAAGTTGCTGTTCTCAATGCTTATTATTTATGGCGGATTTCCAGTACGTCGGTTGTGGCTTTCTATCAATTAAATATGTCATTTAAGAATTTATGATTTATCATATATTTTCTTTCCTATCGAAGATACGGTATCCTTCCATCAAAAGAAATATGCGCTGTTTTATCTTTGCCTAGCTTTGCTTTTTCTTTTGCAACCAGGTAAAATTAGAGAAAAAAGGATCACGATTTGTTAAAAACGCAAATTCCAATAAATTATGAGGACTTATATCAATTATAACTCACTGATGAATAATATTTATATGAGTTATGCATTAAAAAATGTATGTTTTGATTTTATTCCAAGGAAAGAAGTTTTTCTTTTTAAAAATTCATTTATTTTATAACGAATTCATCAGATTTTGCGCTCATCAACTCATAAATACGATAGCCCCCACCTATCCGAGCCCGACACCTTTGCTACAAGGTTATCGTGGCAAATTAATACAAAGAAAATATAGCATGTTTCGCATTGTCATCATTTTGAAAACATACATAGTTCAAGAAATTAATTATATAGATCAAACTCTCAAAAATACCCCAAACGTTTTGATAAATAAATGCATGTGGATCATTCACTTTTGATAACGGACATTTTTCATTTTCTCGTACAGGATCTTTGAGATGATGATGATACTCAATGCCTGTCGTTTGCTTGTTTCTGTCACATTCCTCTGTTTACAAGTGTTTCCATTATGAACCTTAAGAAATTACTAAAATAGCTCTTATGTTTTTGAAGATAATTTTTAACCACACAATTTTGTTAACATCTGCATGGATATGTGTTTATTTTACATTCAGAGAAGGAATTGAATTCCGTATTACATTTTTTTAAAAAAATAACTATTTCATGTTTTTTGTCTTGTAGCGTAAACACTATTACAATAAGCAACTATCGCCCTTGTTAAATACTTAATAACACATACGCAACATGAAAATCACAATATTCCAAAAGGAAATAAAAATAAAACAAGAATCCAAGCGAAAATACCAAGAAATTCGTCAATGGCCATCGCCTTTTACTGCAGATGCTTTCAGTAAGAAAAAAATGTGCTATTTATTCTTAAAGCAGTGGGAAAACAACTTTAGTTAACCACAAGGAGATAAAGTCGGATCCATTGTGAGATCTCTCAAACTCTTGAGTGTCATTACAATGTTCTTAAAAATGCCAGATAATTTTTAAAAAGCTGATAAATACATTAATATCAAAGTCCATGAATTGTTTTTTGTATTCATAATTCGTATATTTAGCTGGAGAGCCGGTTCTTTAAAAAGTAAAGCAAACTGGTTCTTAAAACTAGTTGAAAAATAATTTGATTGAAAATGACTTTAATACTTTTTTTTCCTTTCTTTCTTTCTTGTTTTAAAAAATATAAAAATTATAATTTGTCTGGGAAGATTTCAGAAGAAAGATGTCTAATACTAAGCATACTTATGTCATTGAAACTGGTAAAAGAACGCTGGTTGAATGGAGTCCCCTGACGTCACAAACACGTGACAACATGGCTGCGCACATCATATAACATCCAACTCTGCGTTGTCTAATTCAATGCTTCTGCGCCCTTTTCCTTCCTATTGTATGAGAAATGGATTTCTTAATTTAATTGGCGAGGCACATAGGGCGTGTATCACTTGAAAATAAATGGACTCGATTTTTAAAGGAAGTGATCGAGAAGAAAGCGTCCAATAAAATACCGCATTACAACTTCGAAACATGATGATAACGCCTGTAGAAAACATTTTAAGCTTGTAAACCCCCGTATTATTTCTGGATGATGCGTTTTCCCATATAGTAGATTTTAGCTGGACACAGTAGGAACTTCCTCGGACTTCAATATTTTTCCTTTTTTTTTTCAGCTACTACTTAGTAGCTGTAGGAACTTCCTCGGACTTCAATATTTTTCCAATTTTTTCTTTTTTATAGCTACTACTTAGTCACTGTAAAAAAAAAATAGAAAAATATTGAAGTCCGAGGAAGTTCCTACTGTGTTCAGGTAAAATCTACTATATGGAAAAACGCATCACCTAGAAATAATATGGGGGTTTACAAGCTTAAAATGTTTTCTTTCTCTAAAATGCTTTTTTTAACTGCGTTTTGAATTAAGTTTTAGTTATATTAACGTCCCGTTTTGAAGCAACACGAGGGCTATTTTGGGACGGACCTCGTCATTTTGAACCTCGGTCAGATGACGAGGACGACACCCGAGCTGGTTCCCCCTCTCCAAACTTCCGCGCCACACCAAAGGGTACTGCTTTTTGAAGTATTCAGATTTCGAATATTTTCTTACTTAAAAAATTATGCATACAAAATAAGATTCCATTAGTAATTCAAAATAGAAATCTAAACAGCAAAAAGAAATTTTATATTAAAGTAAAAACTGAAAATAACATTTAAATAATAAAAGGCACATTATATCAGTTGCAGGCGAAATGCAGCAGCATCCGAAATATCAATGAAGAGAATAAAATTAAAACAACTTAAACAAGAAGAACGAAATTGAATCAAATGAAAGGAAAAATCCGGCCTGGGGACGTTATCAAGGGTTAACCCCCGATAGGGATTCAAAAATGAGATTTTTTCTGTGAGGGGCCTGACAAATCTCCAAACATTTTATATCCTCTTGACCCGAAAAATCCTGCATTGAAGGAAAAAAGAAGACCACCCTCAAGATACGAAAAAAGAACCGCATCATCACAAAAACAGTAGAAGATACAAAGAAACTTACTCTTCCCCTAAACAACAAGAAGAACAATTTCATTAGTAAGTCATTTTAAATTGTATAGATTGCCAAATTGTCGGTGATAGATTAAAAGGATTAAAGAAGTGCAGCATTAAAAAATGGGTGAATTTCAACGCTCAACCTCATTAAATCAGCGGGAGTGACCTCCCCAAAACTTTCTCGCATACGACCAGTAATGTGGAGTGGGTAAACACCCAGTTGGTAGGTAAATATTTTTGGGGTATTTACCCAAGGCCTGCTTATTTTGAAAAAAAATTATGAATGGTTATTTACAATGGAACATATAAAATTTATGAATTCTCAAAAACTTAATATTTTGCAAAAAAATTGCGTATGTTCGCAATTTTTCCGCGCGCTGAGGTACCACAACTTTATTTAACGTTTTTGAGTACGAAATCTTACTATAGATATCGCACAACATTTCACTACATCTCTGGTTAATCACAGGAGTCCATCTGGAGAATGTCAAAATGTCAGTTTCGTTTTGGGGATTGCCATTATTTCGGAAGCGCGTGTTTGCGTCTCGCTACAATTTCCGCCAAGGTCAAACGCCAACCGTACTCACTTGAGTAAAATAAGCGAAACGCTCGCCAACACACAGTCGTCATGTGCATTTTGAACTAAATATGCAATTTGAACACCTGTTTTTTTAACCGATTGAGATGAAAATTGGGCTCAGATCTATAATTAATGTTAGCATCCGCGATATCAAGTTTTATTTATCTAAGTCAAAGGGTTTATGAGATACAAGTATGCGATGATACAGACCGACAGACAGTCAACCCTTTGACGGATTTGGCCCAAACTTTTATACGGACCTGCATTCATGACGATAAAACTGTGTACCGAATTTTATCCATCTAGCTATTCAAGTTTTTGAGTTATAGTGTTCGCATTACTTCGGACATGCAGACAGACAGACTTCCCTTTGACGGATTTTGTCCAAAATTTGACAGAAAGCTACAAATTATGTTTAAAGACCACATACCAAATTTCATCCCCTTAGCTCTAATAGTTGTCGAGTTATGGTGTTCAGAGACAGACATAATTCCAAAATTGTGTTTTTCGGACACTTTTGAACACCTAAAACCAGAGATTTTGAATGACCGATAAACAGAACAAAACTTCGGACAATAGTACAGGAATTAAATTCAAATCGGTGAAACTTTTGAAGGCGATGTATAGGGCTTGATTTAATTTATAACTGGTGCGTTTTGAATGGACAACGGAAAGTTTTCATTTCATTTGCTTCTTGTATTGGGCTATTCACCGAAATTCAGTAAATGAAATAAATACCCAGAAATTTAATTTATAAATTGAATCTATAAATTGTCTCCCATTTTTGTTCATAAGATAGTGAGCAATGTATAATAATGTCTCCGTAGACGTTAATCTTTTTATAAAATAATTATTTTTGCATGAAAAATAAGTTCTGAAAACAAATATGAACGCACAAGAGAAGGCATTTGGATTTAAAAAGCTCTAAGTAACAAAAAGCTATGTCTGAAACAATATTACGTCGAAATCTTTTGTGAAATTCTTTTTACTGGCGGTTTTTCAATTTGAACAGAGGCCAGTTTTTTTCCTTTACTCCCACACACTTCCCTGCGAATGTAGGTGTGAGAAAGAAAGACCACTGCAAAGCGTTCGAATGCAGCAAAATAAGGAAATAAGTAATTAGTAGCTAATTAATTTATGAGCAGAAAAAGAAGGGCTGTAACCGCACTGTTTTCCGAGCTCGCCACCTAGCGGCCGTTAAAGGAGACGGCCAGTCCATGTCCTGGAGTCAACGATGAAACATGGTGTTCTCCCCCGAGTGATTGTATATTTTGTGTCCTGGAGTCTTTTGTTCCTTAATGTTTGTCCCTGTATGTTGTGTCCTTTTGTGTTTGATTAAAAGCTGTTTAAATTAATCAAGACCACTTTCTTTGATGGTTATTGTTATCCCTAGCAGGAATTAAATTATGGCATCCAAATGATTACAGGGCTTTTTTGCCGTGGTGACTTCTATGTTTATCAGATATTCGCTTGCGTGGTCGTTTTAAAAATCGCGATAAATCTTTTTCAACATTATATATTGCCGATTAGATCGATATTTGCAGATTATGTTAATTATTAAAAGAGTTTATTTCGCTTAATCACATTAAAATGGCCATTGAAATCGCACGTTGTCAATCATATAACGTTCATCATATGGTTTTGAATTTAGTGTTATGGATCAATAAGGTTTCGTTGTACTGAGAATAAAATAAATAGGTGTTATAAAGTTACCGTCGATTTGTGGACGAGACGATTGTAGGAGTGAGATTGAAAAGAATAATATATATTCAAAATGAAAGTTTAAATAAATGTAAAGTAAATCAAAACACAGTGAGATTGAAAAG
>BGPR01003619.1:112813-132112 GCA_013235015.1 Araneus ventricosus
ATTTCTCAAAATTCGTATTTAAATGGTTTACTTTTTTAATCTGATTATAAGATTCATTTCTCAAAATTCGTATTTAAATTTTAATTAATATGAACAACTGCAAACTACTAAAGTGTTTAAAAAACAGCCAAAAACTTTCGATTCAATTTTGGAACACTTTCTTTTTCTCTATGTTTTGCATTTTGGATATTCCCCAGAAATGCAAACATTGGCTGATGCAATCGCTATGCAGTAAAATGTCTGCAATTCTTATTAAATATTGGGGCAGAAGAACAAATCTTAAACATATTTTTCTTACCTTTATATGTCAATAAATAAAAATGGGCTCAGAGTTGTATATTAAATCTAATAGTAACAAAGATATTTCAAGATGCTTGATTTTCCATTATTCTTTGAAATATAGGGGGAGTGGGGTAAAACCGGGTAGAGGGGTAAAACAAGGGTACCCTTGATTCTGGCGCTATTATTTTTTCCTATCTAGCAGACAGATACTGAATGACACTCTACTAGTCAAGACAAAGGAACAGTCATAGTGGCGTGTTGTAGCTGTTGAATTTACTGCGTCTGTGAAGGTGTATTTGTTTTAAGACGACGACTCTCTAATGTTCGTTTGATTTTAAACTGTCCTTAATTAATAATCATTACAGTTATAAAAACTATATTTAGTCTAGCTTATTATACGTTTGCTAAGGATTTGTACCCTATCAAGAAATAAGGGTTTACTCCAATAAATGCGCGTTTTATCTCTTTTTTTTTAACCCCTGCACTCGGGGTAAAACCGGGTACTCCAAGTGCCGGAAGACCGGGACAGTCAGTATTGATGATTCCTCTGATGAAGACGACAAAAACACATCAGACGTTGATTGTTTATATTTTAATGATGTATTTTCTAATTTAAGTAAAGAAGATGGGTTAATCCAATGTAAAAACCGTCTTAGCTGAGCCCACGAAAGCTGCAGTGGCGCGGAGGAAGAAGACAACCGCTTTAAATGTTAATTTTGTAACTATTCTTACATTGTCATATAAAGTAAAAATGATTACATCATTTTCACTGAAAATCGAGTTTTGCTAATTTCTCATAGCGTTAACATGTGTACCCGGTTTCATCCACTAGTGGGGTAAAACCGGGTATTTTGACTTTATTTATAAAAAAAATCATTGATAAAAAAGTAACGAAACTATAACTTTTCTGGAAAGATATATTGTACTCCGATTAGCAATAAATATTTTAATAAAATTTGACAATCTCTCTGTCGAATATTTTAGCTCCAGTGGGCCTTCGAATCTTAGCTACCCAATTTTACCCTACTTTCCTTTTCTGGAAAAAAACCTCAAATCTCGGGTGTGGGGGCGTACTCCAAATTGACACAAAAAAGAAATTGATTTTTTAATTTTAATTGTAGGCTACTGGCGGTCCTTTTTTTGCTCAATTTAGTAAAGGATTTGTTAAGAAGATTTTATGGCGCAAGAACCACACTTTTTGGAAGCGGAGTGGGGAAAAAAATTTTTCAGCTATTCTCATGCAAAAAAATTCTTCGCAACATCAAAATTTTTAAGAAATAAAAAAAATGGGAAATTAATGGGAATTGAAAATTAAGAGAAATTAAATTTAAATAGTTAATAAATTTAAATGCAATGTTTTGAATCAAGATAGTATTCATATCGTTCAATTTGATGCAACTGTTTTTTGCTCACGAGTATTCAAAAATATTAAAGAAGAAGGGAACTTAAAAGTTTTCATTATTTTAAACGAATTTCTACTTGCAATTGTGACCCACAGTTTACTAAGCCTTGCTGCAGTTTAACCTATTTAGGCCATAAAGAATATGGGAAATTATTTATATAAGATATTTTTAAAAATGGGGAAAAAGAATAACCCCCTAGATTTTAACATTTTATAACCATTGTTCTTCGAATTTTAAAGAAATGAATGCTAAACTTTTAACACCAGAAATTATTTCCTTCCACATATCGAGTTTTTACAGTCAAAATTAAAATTCGTTATTTTTAACTTTTTTTTCAAATATTGTGAGATGGTAAAAAAAATTCAGAATTGTATTTAAGAATTTTAAAAAGTTTATCTCGTAGCCTAATAGTAAAGAAGATGAAACTGCGAAGTTATTTTCGGTACATCTAAAGTATTTAATGGTTCTAAAACAAAAAAAATATTTCATAAAATTTAGATATATTGTAATCTTCCAACACATATACGCTTAAATATTAAAATGACTTCGAAAGTATCATAATTTCAAAACTATTCTTCGTGACTTTTCAATAAAATATCATTGTTAAATTTAAAATGAATCTCGAAAATTCATAAACTGAAATTAATTGCTTTAAAAGACATATTTCTCATTAAAATAAATGTAAACTTAAAAAATGTTCACATAATATTCAGTTAATTATGAAAACTTCAAAGTTATTGCACAAAAGACGGGTAATCACTCTCATGAACATCTGCAAAAACATTACCAATTGTTATAAATCTTACCATAATATTCTTCGAAATAGCATTATATTCTTAATTGTAAAGTATTTACCATACGCTGGTGTTCATTACAAAGGCAGCGGACATGAGGCATAACAACATGATGCACTTAAAGAAAGAGAAATCCCACGAGCTATCGAGAACAGGAAAATCGAACAAATATGCCACAAAATTCATCGAACCGATTCGAATTGCTTCGAATTATGATATCGACGGAAGCAGACAGGTAGATATCGGCACAAATTGATGGGAGAAGCGCATAAATTCTACTCACATTGTTGATTCCTGGGAGCAGTTGCTATCCTATTCGAGCAGTCTCTACCTCTGGAGGTTTGTGTGAGTGGAGCGCCCTTCTTGGGGTTTTCCGCGGCCCAGGCAGGCATCCAATGTCAGGCGCTAAATCGGGACCATCCTCTAAAAATATCGTCTGCCCTCACTTGCTGCCACCAAAGTTCACTTCACTCCCTCGCCGCAGTCACGTGGTTGCTGATGCCGGGACTTCTTCAAATAAAACTTGCTAACGGTCCGAAATTAATTTCTTCTTTTTTATCTCGCCCAACCACCCCCTTTACACCTTCTGGGCCACACTCGCGATAATCACTTCCGTGTCCCACACCACCACCACCACCACCTCGTTAGGGCCTCCAGAGTTGAAAAAGATGCAAAATCACGAAGCAGTGTTTACATGGGGGTTTACGCAGATGTGCGTAACTGAAGTAGAGCGCGTCGGATTCGTGTGTCTGAAATTAAACAGAAAGCGTGTTGTGACTGAAATTTTGCGACCGTTTTCACTATTTTTAATATGCTCGATGGGGAAAAACGAGAACGGTGACGTCTTGCGCACGGGAAGAGTCTCTGGGATCGGACCACTGCCAGGCGACGATCACTTCAAAAAGAAGATTAAACAAGCTGAGAAGTAACGCAAAATATCAGTTATCTGCATAAAAATTACGCTACGAGTTTATAAGAAGATTTGAATTCAAGTACATTACGAATGAGCATTTCCATCCAATCCATTTTTAGCAGACTTTTGAGTTGAGATTTATAAAAGCGACAAATTTGAGTGCCCTGGACTTGGCGTCCTATCAGATCCGTAACCAGGAATTTAAGCGCCTGTGGCCCAATGAAATAAATAAATAAGAAGCAAAAAACCTGTTCTCTGATTAATGTCTTATAACCTTGCATCTCGGTATCTTTTCAAAACAGGATTTTGTAAGCCGACTTCCGCCATTCCTCATCCTATACATCATTAATTGTAACGGTTACATTATTTTTTAAAAAAATAAGATTTTTTTACTCTGTTCTATGTATTTATTTATCACAAAATCGATGGCTGTCTAGTTACAAGCCCCAATCATATTTTTACTTTTAACATATTTAAATTTATCTATATTAGAATTGTCTAGGCATGGAAGTAACGCTCAGGAATGTGGGCGTGGCTACGTGGCAAAAGAGATTCAAACCAGACGCTGTGTGATTGATTTCACACCCGCAGCGCTTTCTTTGTCCCCCCCCCCCCAGAAGGGTTTGAGGAACAGGGGAAGGGTTTCTTAGAATTCGAAGAGTACAAGCTGTCATTGTGGTTTTTGAGAGGGAAGTGAATTTCCCTTATCTTTGAAAGAGATAGTATTTTGAGGTCTCTCTATTCCAATGATACATCCGATATTTTCTTCCTTTTACGTACTTAATTATTGAATTGAATATTTAAGCCGAAAGTTGTTATCTTAACTGTTATAAAGATTTAGTGGTTAGTTTTTTATTTGATCGTTCTTACACTGCAAAAGGCTCCTTTTACTAAAAGATTTGCATTCATCAATTCATCATTTTTTTATTATTATTTTGTATTTGGTAATGCATTTTTTTCTGTTAGTGGATTTTGCATTATTTTTACTCTGACAAAACGAGAGTAATTGTTACAGATAAAGTTATTAACAAAGCGAAAGTTAGTGTCAGTCAGTTGATTCATCAGTTCTGTTTTTCATGCTTTTTTATTTCTTAATCACTCTGGCAATCTGCGTGAGATTTTCTTCAACAACTTTCGTTAGTGAATCCGTGATAATCAAATCTGATGTATTGTTGGCAAGCTAAAAGCCCGTCTTAGACGGGTACAAATCTTCTAGTAATTGAATAAACATTTTGGACAAAAATTAAAATAAAATCTGTATAGTAAATTTTTAGGAGTCCTTGGATCAATGGCGCCCATGGGCTACGGTCCAATTCGCCCATTGGATAAAACGGCCTTGACAAAAGAACCTATCGTTCGTGAATTAAGACTCGTGGATCTGGCATTGTTAAAATAACGAATACCTAAGAGTTCTGTTGTTTTTGTTGTTGATGATCCCCAAAGGTCAGCAGAGCTATATCAGGTCCATGAGCCTGTGCACCCTAAAGAAATCCAAAGTCAATAGAGGATTAGAAACAGGATCCTGTTTGGAAAGCCCCAGGCATGCAAGAATATGATCAGGTGTGGCCTGTTCTGCAGTCCAATTTGGGCAGATCTCAAAACACTTAGAATTATCAGAGAAAGTTTGATTCAGAGTTCTGATTGTGGTAGGTCTAGATACTGAAGGGCTTGCCTTCTCTTTGTAAATGATCAAGACAATAATCTTCAGAAACGGCATTTGCGGGGTGAGTTGGTCATTTCCAAA
This sequence comes from Araneus ventricosus, assembly GCA_013235015.1. Taxonomy (NCBI): domain Eukaryota; kingdom Metazoa; phylum Arthropoda; class Arachnida; order Araneae; family Araneidae; genus Araneus; species Araneus ventricosus. The sequence goes on from BGPR01003619.1 coordinate 117,950, forward strand.
ACAAAATGATTAAAAACGCATCCGTACGTAAAAAAATAATATACGTATAAAGGTATTTTTTCAACCTTTCCATTTCGACAACTCTCAGTAAAATTATGAAGCTTCCAGAGGTGGGTTTTTTTTTGGGGGGGGGGGGGTGGGCGGGGGGTTTTTTTTTTTTTTTTTTGGCCTAAACAAAAAAATTTTTCAAAAAAACTTTTTTGAACGATAAACGTCATTTTGTATGAATTGTTTAAACTTCATCTTGTTTTTGTGTCTGATACGAAGACAAAAAGAAAATATTGTAATCGTCAAAAGAAAAAAAATATTAAAAAACATCAAAAGAATATAAATTTGAAGAATCTCGAGTTTTAGTGTCCTCCGGCCATCTTTCTCAAGTCCGAAAAAACCATTTTTGGAATAATGTTTGTCTCTCTGTGGACTCAGAGTGAAATTTTGTATGCCGTCTTTAGAGCAAAATTTTAAATCTATGTCCAGAGGCGGCCCGAGGCCTGGGCAAACCTGGGAACTACCCGCGGCGCCAAAGAGAGGGTGTGAAGGAAAAAAATATTTTAATAGACAAGAAAAATAAAGTCATATACAAATTTGTTGAATAGATTATTTAAGTTTCAGAAAGACCACTATATACAGTAGAACCCCGCTAATACGAAATTCCGGTTAATCCGAACCGATTTTATTTTCGAAAATTATATGTCATTGAGAAGATTACCTGAAAAGATTTAAATATACGCACTAAAAACAAAAAAGTACTTTTTCAGCATGCATGATTTTGTACACTTTGAAGAAACTAATGCGATTCGCAATAAGATAAGGTCACTTCATACAGGAGCACATCTATTATTCTAATGAAAAGGAGAGACATATTCTCTTTCTATTGCTTTTGAATAAAAGAATTCAAGAGATAGTAGTACTGAGTACTTATATCTTACATTTTTTTAGCACACATCTCTATTTTTATCGGAATTTCGGGTAATCCGAACAGGTACCGGTCCCAATTAGTTCGGATTAGCGGGGTTCTACTGTATTCTCAACAGAGATGTTCAAAAATTCTCAGCATAATATTATTATGTCATATTTGTAGATAAAAATGGCTATTTCTAAGTAAAAGTTTTTCGACATTTCGGATGCAGATATTGTAGATTTTTTTTTTGAAAAAAAATACGTTGGTTGGGGGGGAGGGGCATATTGTTGTCTTTCCTGGTTGGTCAAGTAACTTCGAGCCTCTTGTGTCTGTGTCAATTTTAAGACTAAATCCATCAGCGGGTGAACTGTCTGTCTGTCTGTCTCCCGTTGTATGTAGGCGAACTCGGTAACTCAAAAGCACAACAAGCAGGATGATTGAAATTTTAATATATGATCTTGGCACCAAAATTGTTGATCTGTTGCAAATTTTAGAACTAATTCTTCAACGGGGAGAGGTCCTAAATGTATGCTCGATTCTCTTTGGCATACGACGAAGTCAAACACAAGACGCAAGCACGTAAGTATATGAGAAAGTCCAAGAGTAGGTCACGCTAGTTTAATTGAGATAATACTGGTTTTTCTTGCTCATAAATCTGTTTCTACATGCATTCTTCACTAGTCACGCGGCAGTTCCGAGGCTCGATAATTGAGTTTCCTGTTGTAAAAACTTTAATTTTAGGAGTCTGTTTCATGTCAAACCGTTTAACAATTTAAATTATTATACGAATGGTACATTTGAATAATTCAAATATAGCAATATCAGGAACATGAAAAATCTATGTTTAGCACAATCGAGTCTCCGATTGCTGTCAGTCCCCAGTAGTTTTCCTTAAACATATATAGACTATCGAAGCCAAGTCGATAGTATCCGGTTTTCGGAACTATCGACTGAAACAATCGATAGTATCGACTTTCTCAAAACTATCGATAATTTTCTCCCGGACAGTACTATAGATAGGCGCATTTTCAGTCGATAATTTTAAGACTATCGACTGGAACTATCGATAGTTTCAAAACTATCGACTGAAACAATTGACTGGAACTATCGATACTATCGATAGTTTCAAAACCATCGACTGAAATAATTGACTGGAACTATCGATAGTTTCAAAACCATCGACTGAAATAATTGACTGGAACTATCGATAGTTTCAAAACTATTGACTGGAACTATCGATAGTTTCAAAACTATCGACTGAAACAATTGACTGGAATTATCGATAGTTTCAAAACCATCGACTGAAATAATTGACTGGAACTATCGATAGTTTCAAAACCATCCACTGAAATAATTGACTGGAACTATCGATAGTTTCAAAACCATCGACTGAAATAATTGACTGGGACTATCGATAGTTTCAAAACTATCGACTGAAACAATTGACTGGAACTATCGATACTATCGATAGTTTCAAAACCATCGACTGAAATAATTGACTGGAACTATCGATAGTTTCAAAACTATTGACTGGAACTATCGATAGTATCGATAGTTTCAAAACTATCGACTGAAACAATTGACTGGAATTATCGATAGTTTCAAAACCATCGACTGAAATAATTGACTGGAACTATCGATAGTTTCAAAACCATCGATTGAAATAATTGACTGGAACTATCGATAGTTTCAAAACCATCGACTGAAATAATTGACTGGAACTATCGATAGTTTCAAAACCATCGACTGAAATAATTGACTGGAACTATCGATAGTTTCAAAACTATCGACTGAAACAATTGTCTGGAACTATCGATAGTTTCAAAACTATCGACTGAAACAATTGTCTGGAACTATCGATAGTTTCAAAACTATCGACTGAAAAAATGACTGGAACTATCGATAGTTTCAAAACTATCGACTGAAAAAAATGACTGGAACTATCGATAGTTTCAAAACTATCGACTGGAAGAACGCCTATCGATAGTATCGTCCGAGAGAAAACTATTGATAGTATCGATAGTTTAACTATCGATGTTTAAGGAACACTAATCCCCAGGGGCCGACATTAAAATTTCCGTATGAGAGGCATCGGACCTTGCAGACTTACATTTCACTGTTCTTTCAGCCCATGATGGACACTGGTGACCTTTCCTATCAAACTGGTTCCGGAGCACATACGGTTCGAATCATTGTAGCCTAAAATTACAAGAATATCGCAGTCCAAATTACGCATTTCTCTCTCACACACCCACTTGTCTTATAGAAGTATTGACTTTCTTCACAATGCAGTCAATTCATGCGACGTTATCGTCATTAAACAGCTGTAACTACGCATGCCATCCACCATCTAACTACATGCTTTCGTATTTTGCACACTGACGTCACGTCCTTTTTCATTCTGCAGAATGCTCAATGAATTCCAAAACGAAATTGGCTCTGCGCACTTGACGTGCATCACGTGAATCAAATTGATCTCTTTGTTCATTATCCAGACAAACTGCTAGGAAATTACTGAATCTTCATACAAATAAAGTAACTAGTGTTTATAGTTCCATCAAGGTTTCTTTTTATTATCTTTGCCATAAGAAATCGTTTTAACAGCTTGTGAAGCGAAGATATTAGAATTTTGAAGTAAAGGAAGTTTGAGTAGATGTTCTGCATTCTTGGGTTATTAACATTCCAAAAATGTACACTATTTTTCAAGCGCTATAACGAATATATTCAACATTTATGCTAGTGAATGGAGCCTATAACATCGCACTCTTTGGAATCGTAAGACAGCATGAATTGGAGAATTCCTTCTGTTTGCAGAACACTCGAGCAATTTTTAAGCTTCATATGCTTGCTGTTTTTGGATTCTCCGAAAAGCTCGATTACTTGTAGTAAGTAAATAATTAAGACTTGGATTTTAATTAACGGTTATGCCTCTTCAAAAAAACTGCTGAGAAGATTCAAAGAACTGTTTTCAATGGATTTAACACAAGTTGCATCTCAGTCACATGCAATGGCGGATCCAGGACTTGGCGCGGGGCGCCGCCGGCTGAGGTATAAAAGTTTTGTATCGACGTGGCGAATGTCAAACCTTATGGATTATGTAAACCAAAACACTTCTTTAACTTTACTCACCTGACTTTAAGAATCACAAATAAGACTACAATACTTTACATAATTTAATAAAAAACACAATGGAATAACTAGCCAAAAAAAGTTTTCGACCGCGTCAACACTACAAATTCGAGTGGAATGACTACAAAAGTGGGAAAACTTTCGAGCCTGTCAAAAACCAGGAAGAAATGTTTTCACTTTTGTTAAAGGGAGATTACGAAAAAAACAGCTGTAGTGATTTTAAATAAAATAAAGAATTCTGGTCTATCCCTGGGGGGGGGGTCTGCAGCCCGACAGCCACCCCCTGGATTCGCCACTGGTCACATGGCAAGCGGGTGGAGCCATGCGACTTAGATGTCACTTGTGTTTTCCAGTTTGACGTGCATGTTATCAAACATTTAATTGAGCATTGTTTGACTTTTGTTTGCATCAAACTGTGGCAGCAAGATCAGTTTCTTTCTGCAAGATGCACTATGGATTTCGAAATTAAAATAACGTGGCGTATTTCATGCATATTACGTGAGCCTGAATTCATTCCATAGGCTGTAGTATCAGATGACTGCGTATGAGAATATTGATCTCATCACCATGCAATGGGAAATTAGCAAGCAAACCGTCTTACAATAATTTATATATTGTGATTTACAACTTGAAGACATCAAGTATAGTTTAAATATCAACAAGTAATATAAAAAAAATTAAAGTCAATTCCTACTTAGGTGATTCGAGATATAATGAAAAACGTACTGCGCATGCGCAAAGATATGGCTGAAATATGGAGGTGCTTCAATGATCCCATGGGCCATCCATATACCCAAGAACCAAGTATGCAATGTTAATAGTTTTCGAGATATAATGAAAAACGTACTGCGCATGCGTCATGCAAAATATGAAATGACAGACAAGAAAGCGAATTAATATTGCGTTGTCATCTAGTTGTGAGCTATGTTCAAAGTTTCAAGTCTCCAGCTCATCGGGAAGTTAGTTTAAAATCGATTGCAAAATCTGAACAAGATATATAAATAAATATGTATATATATAGGGAGAGTGTGAACTAATAGTAGGAATTGAATAAATATATGTTTAGAGTAAAAGTAGTGCTATATCAATTTAAAAAGTTATTTTTAAAAATTTCTTATCAGTATTTCCATTCTAATAATAAATTTATTTCAATGGAAAGATGTTTCTCCCGAAACCTGTCATGCAATAGCAAAATCATGTGATGATTTGTGGCATCTTTGTGATTTCTTTACATTCTATTTCTGGAAACAGAGGGACTAATGTGATTACAGCCAAAGGCAACTCAGACTGACAGTGCCTAGAAAGCTGTAAGAGACTGCATCACAGGTGGATTGTTTAATTGTGTGTTTCTAGGTTTCAGGTGAGAGTAAATTGACTGATGGAATCAATCCTCTATTTTGAGAAATATCAGTTGGTTAAGAACAAAATTATTCTGCGTTTTTCACGAATCATACATGATTATATTAATCAAATATTAGGCGTCATCTGCATCAAAGATACCCCAGTAAGTTTATGACAAAATTCTATCAGCTATTTCATACACATGAGCAAGAAAGTGGATGATATAATTCTTCAAATGCTGGAATTTTTTTTACGGATTTTTACATGTAGGCGACATTGGCATTTTTCCTTCAGAATCCTCGGTCAAAATCTTCCCCTTGCTTGGCTTTTATTTATTTTCTCAACAATCATACCCTAATACATAAGATAGTCCTAAATGCAAGTATATGTGAAATATAAAAGTTCCTCTTGTATCTATAAAAATATTTTCTCCACTTTATCCAACATTTTTCTATTTAATGTCATACTATTCATTTTGAACTGTAAACTCGTGACCTAAACAATATGTGCTGAAATTAATCAGTTAAATAAAAGGTTTTCGTTCTGAGCACCTCATAAATCTCTGAGGATATTGTTGTTATTATTATTAAATTTTTTACCTCAATAAATCCACAATTTATTTTTGACAAATATATTTACTTTTATAAGAATTCCGCTTTATTTCTCGTGAGATATTTAAACAAGAAACTGGTTAACTAACCTCAGGGAAATATGCGTATCTATTACATTTTACCGAATTACATATTTTTCTTAATAGGCATGGAATAATATTCCATTGTATTTCCCTCTACAAAGGAAAATTTTACAACGTTATGACATTTCTGTTCCCATTAATTTTCTTGCGAATTAATAATCTTCTTGTGCGAGAATTTGAACGCATTTATTTATATTCTTACGACTACTTTGTAGTTACAACAATAGTAGTGTTTGATTCTAAAAACGTTTAAGAGATCCCTGAACCTAAATAAAAAATTATTTTGGGAACCTTTTCACTTTTTTTAACCACCCTTAGTGAAATTCTTAAAATTTAAACGACAGTTACAATGTGTGTAGAAGTAACATTTCACAAGCACCGGCAAGGAACAGGTTCTTATTTATCACTTAGCTGAAGAATATATCTTTTATTTAACTCGAATCGTACGATTCCTTTCTGCAACCATATCTCACGAACAAAGTTCCCACCGACTCATTAAGCCGAGGCGGTCCTCCAAGTGCCATAAAATGTCTTCGGGACGCCAAAGAATCACCAATTACACTCCGCTCCAGCACTTTGCCCGAGAATAACTTATCTTAAGTAAACCCTGGAAGCGAGATCCGTCTCCAGTCGGACGCTCTTGGTGACGTCAGAAGCGGTCCGAGATCTCATCTCGGTAGTGGAGAACGACTTCCCGTGCCTTTACATCACTGCAAGACGTATAATATTTTCCCGTACGTCCGCTTCGGAGATGTCGTGGACTGACATTGAGGATGGGCATTGCGAATCCGGCTTAGCTGAGATTTAACTCTTGGCTTGGGCTCAAGGCTAGGAAAACCCCGACCTACTTCCGCCCATTTTCGACGCTTTCCCTCGACAGATAGAAATAGAACTTCTCAAAGCAAGGAGACGGAGGTTTTTGGCCTTTCTTCTCAACCACAAACCTCTTGCAGCGAAGGGAGAAACTTCTTTCCGAGGTGCACGATTTTCGAAAACAGTAAGCAAGTCCCGAATGTCGTACTGCGAAATGAATAATCTGGAAAATGGCGTCATCGATGAGTAATTCCCTGGATTTCGTGACCAGCAAGCAAGTCCCGGTTGTCATGGTCAAAGTTAGAATCCTCACAAATCCTGGCTGCGAAGAAGTATTACTAATTAAAAATTTAAGGTACTAAGCTCTGTAGTCGTTTATTTATAAACATGCGCTATCCCACTTTGTATGACAGGGAATATAAAACCTCTCCCGGCAACGTCTTGCAGTCATTACGAGAAATATCTTCCCAATTCCGCATCAGCTTTAATGTTTACGAAAGCGGTGAAAAGATTATAATGTCGCATGGTAAAATAAATAATCTAGAAAACTGGAAAATAGAAGATATGTCAAATACCGGAATTTGTGAACAATCACCAAGTCCTTTTTTTCAATGGCCAAAGTTGGTACCTCAGACTGTGGAGAAATAGTATTTTGGCATAAGAGAGGAATTTGAGATGTTAAAGTTTAATAGCAGGTTATTTACAAAAATACCCAATCCCTCGTTGTTAAATGTTTAATGAAAATGAAACCTATCTTAATCCTAAAAATTCTAAGTTAATATAATTTATTGATCTCTGAATAATAGGAAACGAAAGTAAATGACCCTGAAATAAAATTTTTTGAAATTTAAAAACTGAAATTATAATGGAAGTGAATCGATATCAAAAACGACTAGTTAATTCAGAGGCTATTCGTGGCTGCATAGATTTGGAGATGTTTACCAAAAACAACTGTGTAATGGTGTATCGACAGCTACGTTTGAGCACTACATCCATGCCTTTTTATTCTTAATTTCAAGAAACCATCGTGAAATGGAAATTTAAGTTTTATATGTTAATTTAGTTAACTTTAAGTGAAAGTGACCTAAAATACACTCATGCCCAAGGATATTTGAATATCTCATAAAATAACGCACTAAAGCAAAAAATTCGGTTGAAATAATACTACACATATATTCTGGAATTATATGCTTGTGTTTCTAGGTGAAAAATAGACCCCTATTTTTTACAGAAAGCACCTTGTAAGGACCAGAGCAGTTGGTGGAGTGTACAAACGGAATCGTTGCTGTGGTGTAATGTAATTCAAAACTAAAGTGTAAGCTTGATATTGCGATAGGCGAGTAGCTAAGACTCAGAGGAACCACATGGACGATTTTTTACGTGGCAGAATAGTGGGTTAGAAAGTAGCCGGATGCAGATGGAAGTGTTCCAGTAACAGGGAATCCCACAAAGTAGCCGGATGCAGATGGAAGTGTTCCAGTAACAGGGAATCCCACAGAGTGCCATATCTAGGAATAGGACAGCGATTCCAAAAGGATGGAAATGCAAAAAAATGCTACAGTGCGGGTCGTCCCCGGGTTACATCCTCGCAAGATGGCCGGTATTTGGCAGCCAGTTCCAAAATAATCAGGCAAAGTACCCCAGAAGACCTGTTCCGACGGCTGTCGGCATCCACAGATACCACAATTTCGAGGTAAACAGTATACAGAAAGTTGCGAGAGTATGGTCTATATGACAGATGTGTTCTACTGATGGCATCTCGCTGCCGGGGTCTGTTAACCTGATGCAGAGAACATGTTAAGTGGACCTCAGAACAGTGAGTCCGTGTGTTGTTCTCTGAAGAATCTGGGTTTTCTCTAGCATCTAAATCACGTCGTATATTCATATGGGGAACACCAGGGGCCCGTTCATTGGATCATTGGGCATCACCGTTACGTTAGTGCTGGATTGAGTTCTGGGTTTGGCATTATTCTGGGATCATAAACTGATCTACATTTCCAACGGAAAATCATTACAGAGCAGATTTATCGTCACATCATTCTGCGACCACATATTCATCTATTCAGAGATGTAATGGGAGTAGATTTTGTCTTTGTGGGTAGCAATGCCTGTTCTCACCGTCCAACCATCGAGAACGAACGGATTTTATGTATTCTCTGTGTTCTACTTTTTTGCTTTCTAAGGCATATTTTTTATTTACTCATTGTGACTTTTGTTCTTTGTGTGTTTGTCAGCACTCTGTAAATGGAGTTTTCTCTGTAGTGTGCTTTTCTTTAAATAAATAAATAAAGATATCACACGTAGGTAGTGGCCAGCTTTTCCCTCTGATTCAGTTGATCATGAATGGGAAGTGCTTCGGCGAGGGATGGCAACACTTCTTCAACACCCTATGTCTATTCCAGAACTTCGGAACTGATTCGAGAGCGGATGATATTTAAAACATTGATTTTTGAAAATAAACAGAATTTAACTCATCTAAAAATATCCTAAGATTTTAATTCAGCGATTTCATTTCTATCCATTATGAACAAAACATTTCTTTTCAAATTCGATTTCTTTCAGCAATGGAAAGGGAAAAACGCATTTAAATATTTGTTTAAACAATGAAAACGGTTTTAATTGCAACGCAACAATGAATAGTATTGTTGCAAATTATGCCAAGAAATATTTTTAAAAATTTATTGTAATTTAATTAGAGAAAAAAATTGTGCGGCATCTTAATTGATATCACTGAGAAGGTGAATTTTGCTCTTTCAGATGGCGTAAAAATGATTTTTGTGCTGTAATATTTTCGGAGGTTATTGAGGAAGAACACCAAAATTTCGCTTAATTTTTAATTAATTAAAATTCTAATTAAGTGTTTTAAAAAAGGGTTCCGAGATGCTCATTCTCACCCTTAAAAGTATGTTTGTGCCAAATGTCGTCGCTCTAGGTCAAGCGGTCTGCCCTGTAGAGCGATTCACACAGACACACTAACACACACACATCCTCCTTTATTATTAGTAGAGATTATAAAAAAGAAATTTTCAACTATGAGCAGTATAATCACTACCACGGTTTTTAAATACTAAGAAGGAATTCCAGGTGTTTTACTGTGTGTGTCACAAATTAAACACCTTTTAGTGTCAATGTATCGCTGCGCCAAGTAGTGGAAGATATTCCATTGTTCTGTAAGCAATTAAACACTCTTCATTATTAATGTTTTAATAATAGTGCCTTTAGTGCACAAAATATTTTGATTATTTTGCTCTGAGTTCAATATCAAACTCTCTGTAAAACAAATACTTGCATTGATACGGCTGGCAGCTTACAATATTTCTGATAAGAATTACCCAAGAATTTCAATAAAAATTTTAGTTTAAACAGAGTGGTCAAAAAAATCCATGCATACTACAGGGAAGACCTCAAAATACTTTTATAAGTAATCCTCAAACCCATCTTCCAGCTTAAATGGAAGATTGCATATTATACTGTTATTTCATTTTTATTTTAATGAATTTTACTATTTTAGAGAGGAATCAAAATAAAAGGAGAAAGAGACAAGAGTTGGGGACAGTCCCACCCGGAACGGAAGTTGATACTTTGACCCCTTAGTGAGTTTCAAAACTCAGCAAAACTGCGTTGGATTCCCTTATAAATAACCTACACTCATTACACAACAGGAGTATTTCAAAAAATGCCTTCTGAGTAATGTTTGTAAATTTGTAAACTGCTTCAACAAAAGATTTTTTTAGCACTTGATGCATGCTTTAGCATAATTCTAGAATTGTATAGGTTAGAATAACTCTCTAAATCAAGGAAAATAAGCATGCATAGATCATGAAATCCCAGATATCAAAAGCATGTAAAAGTAATATTACTAAAAGTATGCTTCACTCTAACTTCATTAAATGTGTTATTCACATTTATTACATATGCTAAAATATCAATTAATAAATTATCGGTTAAAAAGTTCCTATTCAGAACACGGCATTGAATCAAAATAATGGGCATTGTTTTGGTATCCTTTCCCCGCCGCCTGTTAAAAAGCATTTTTCTTTCCTGAGAGCAAAACCGCATGTCGCATTCTTAGTTCCTTAGCAAATAATGAATTAGCCAAGGTTATTACCTCTACAAATTCAAAGGACACAAACAATGGCGTGGCCTTCCTGGCACATGCCCGGACATCTGTCTCTCCTTTGATGACAAAAAAAAAAGCGCTGAGCTGGTTTTGTCGCCCCTCCCCCTTCAATTTTTGTGCATAGCTAGTATTTTTTTTTTTTTCAGAAGGGCCTCTGATAGTGTACAAGGATGATGGCTTCCGTTGTTTTCTAAGTTAAAGAGCAATGCTCTCTCGTTTATATAGGTCTGAAGCAGTGGCGAATCTAGGATTCGGGTCTGGGGGGGCTGAGGTCATAAAAATTTTGTATCGTCGTGACGAATGTCAAACCTCAAGGCTAAAGTAAACCAAAACTCTTTAACTGTACAGACTTTACTCACCTGACAATAAGAATCATAAAGAATACTACAATACTTTCTATAATTTAATAAAAATTACAATGAAATAACTAGCCAAAAAATGTCTCCGACCGCGTCAAAGCTACAAGTACAAGTGGAATGACTACAAAAATAGGAAAATTTTTGAGCCTGTCCAAGCCAGAAAGCAATGTTGAAACGTTTTTATTATTTCTTTAAAGAGGGAAATTAAGAAAAAACAGTTTTAATGATCTTAAATAATATCAAGAATTCTGGCTTGGCTCTGGGGAGGGAGGGCTGTAGCCCGATAGCCCCCCCCCCCGGAGTCGCCACTGGTCTGAAGTATGTTGGCATATTCCGTTAGCTGTCTGAGAACTGCGAAGATCAATAATTTGCAAACTGTTGTTCGATATGAGCTTGTAATTTCTTAGCCAACGTCTAGGTCAAGTTAACTTCACAGCATTGATAGAGGTGAGATTTATTGATGTAGATGCCGAGGTAGTCGGTACATAGAACTATTGACACTCAAGTGCTACATGTTATCTAGTACGATACTACCCTACTCAGCTTCTCAATCTATCATACCTCTATTCCGCATAAATCAGAAGTATTCCATTGTGCGTAACTGGTGCCGAAGTCAGAGCAAGACTACTCGTTAATAAAATAACAAATTTAATGAAACAACAATTAAATTAAAATACTAAATCATAAAATCACTATGCAGCTAGCTAATCAAATGATGCAAACAAGGAAGAGCAGAGAGAATGAACAGTAGTAATCAGTCCTTATATACAGTAACAGGCTCGTCGCTATTGGTCGATGGGTGACATCACAAAGAGGGCGGGTCCGATCTGCATGAAATCACAATTCAGGATGTTGCCAGATGCCGCGATGATGCCACAAACTTCTTAATTTCTGGCTGGTTATGAATCAAAAGTTATGCGCTGTGTATTGTGATTCGTCATCTGTAACTATATTCTGCTGAGAAACAAATACTTTGATATTTTGGCAGGGAAACAGGCACTACAAGATTTTGAAAATCTTCATTTTGTAATGTTTCCTTCCCGCGAGCTTAATTCCCATGGGAAAAAAAGTGCCGGCCCTTTTGATACTAGCGGTAAACAGCAGGAGAGTTGCACCTGGACATCGCTAACGAGGCGGGCGCAAGAAGAAGGACTTCACACAGAGGGCCGCCACAATGTCGATGAATAAATCACTGTCAGCGGGGACATTAGCGGTACCTTTTGGTGATTCCTGAATGGGCCGGTGGTGACGAAACTCAAGGAGCTTCCCAGAATAAGAGGTAGACCACTCGGAAGGTGAGTTATTGGTCAACCAGAGTACGATTATCCAGTGAAGGGAAAGATAGGAGGGACTTCACCACTTCATCCACCCCCTGAAGGAGTGAATAAAAACTGAGGGACGGAGAGAAAAAAGATGATTTGGAATTTGAGTTTTTTGGGGAGTCTCGAACTAGTTTCAGGCTCCGGAGTACCGTAGAAAGCGGTTTGATCAGCGGATTGAAAGTCCCGACTGAAGTCGGACTTTGGTCGACAACCCCGAGGAAGCGGCTTCCCCGGACTCTCAGCTCTTGAACTTGCGAGCACTCTTGGTAGTCTCGTAGGTTGGTATCACGTGGATAGGTGGAAGTTATCCATCCGGATTACTAGTCTTCCTGGACGAACTTTCTCATGGAACTTTGACGTTTTAGAACTATGATTTGTTTGTTCCTTTGTAAATAGTCATATTTAATCAAGACTTCTCTGCGAGAAGTGTCTCTTAATTATTGCTGTAGTGAATAAAAGTACTTAGGCCAACCTAAGCTTGAATTATTTGGTCACACTTAGGCCAAGACATTACAAGGGGCATTAGCATTTTATTCAGTACTTGCGCATTTACGACCATTTCGAATACTTCTCGTTAAATTTGGTGACAAAAGAAAGTTCTAGAATTTCATTACCATTGCATTGTAAAACATTACGGAATTTAACGAAATATTGTGGTTTTTAAAAAGATGATAGTAATATCTTGAGTCAGAATATCATGGATAGACCCGAGGGGTGTTCTGTCCTTGTACTTTCTCGTATAGTTTCAATATATGTCGCATTTCATGTTTAGCTTCATAGTGTAGCGAAGAGTATAGAGTATGCATTTTCGAACAATGTTTCCTCCCATTGACTGAGTTTGTCTAAAATGTGATAAACATGTAAACGTAAACATGTACAATATTAGTGATAAAACCATACGCTATATTTCATCCATATATTTCGTTGTGTTTTCGAGTTATCAAATTCGTATGCACACGGACGAACAGACAGACTTACCATGGACAGACATGATCCGAAGCTTGATGCAGATCTAAAATTTTGGCGTTAAGACATAATTTGAAAAAAAAAATCAATCTCATGGAGTTCTAGAATGCGACCATTCATTAAAATTTCAGGACGAATTTTTTTAACGATTACATTGCTTTCTCTTCGTATTGTTACGAGAATTGTCCGGTAGGTATACGATGAAAGAAGTCCAACAAGCCATATAATGGAGAACGACGCTCTAATTTGTGAATATTCCAGAAAACTAGATGCACAGGTAACAAGAAAAGCAGCAATTATAGAGATTAACAACCCAAGAAAACGGCAAAACACTAATAGTAATAGAAACAGAAATTTCAATAGCGCCTAGCGACTAATAATTTAATAATTCGCACTGCGAACAGAACTACAAAGAGATTATTGAAAAGAAGTTCACTCGTTTCAACACCTCCGGGTATTTATAGCTTTCCAACAGGGTGTGGCGCCATATAGAATTATCTCGCAGGTTCTCCATAGTT